>JAUCBJ010006365.1:0-54844 GCA_032718475.1 Nemertoderma westbladi | reverse complement strand
TTTATTTTTTGTAGGAAATTTGCTAATAACTGCAAGAAAAATGGTACTATAACTCGAAAACTTCCCAATATTTTTGAAAACCGTTTTCACTATTAGGAAGACAATACATATTTAGGAAAAGTCATACAAGTTTAGATTCCCAACTGCGTTTATTTCAGAGTTATAACCAATAAAACACGGAGGGGGGGGGGGGGGGGGGTAATATTGACTCCCCGGGTTTAATAGGGTTTAAATATTTGGACACAGACAGTCCAACAGAGATACAACGGTTGAAACAGCGGTAACCATACCGGTAGCGGTAACTACTCACTCTGCTGACACAGTAGTCTATAAAGAACAGATGTACATACATCACTGTGTGGGCCTACTGGTAAAAATGACATTTCAGAATACTGACTTAGATGATGTTTTCTTTACTATTTTCCTGCGACTTCTCATCGATATACGGAGGTGAAACTTGGCAGAATTATTTTTGTTGTCACAGTTTTAGGTCTTTTCACAAATTATACCTAACCCATATTTGATAAGCAGTGCTCTGAAATAATGGCCTCATACCACTGACAAAACCTCCAAATTGTGGCTTAATGCAAGCCAGTCATCACAGCTGTAAAACTGGCAACTTTCTGGGTACTTCAGACTGCTGATGCTCAACTATAGTACAGTCACAAATAACATAATATAACTACATTAGTTATAATCTTAATCTCCAACACAAAAAAGTGAAGAAGTTGTGGTCAATCTAATAGTTCCCTAATCAAGCCTTCTATGTCTCCTGCGAAGTAATCTGGGTAATTAGTTATCACGAATTGTCAGCTTCTGTTTTTAGCAATGCGGCCCTTCAGGGTGATTAGGTACAAGCTCGGGTGGCGTTGGTAAAAAATAACTTTTATAAATGTGATTCCTCAGCGCATCTTTGATGAAAAACAGTAACAATTTTTTCAACCATTGGGCCAGGGAATATGCACAAAGTCTGACGACTTATTTCCAGTGCGGTCCCCCAAGAACTTTACTCCCCTGAGTAAACAAACTGATACTCTTTTAGCTACCATTTTAGGATGGGTGGCTTTTAAGAATTTAAGGATGGTTTTCTTTCTGTAAATCAAAATTTCATTGACTTATGTCTCTAACCAAAGACATCTGGAGTGTTCTCATGAGATAAATATATTCAAGGAAACTCGAAGTGTTCTCATGAGATAAATATATTCAAGGAAACTCGAAAGTGGGATTTTTTATCCATTGTTTCCTATTATGTTATGTTACTACTTCTCAGAAAATCATCTTCAAAGAACTCATTATTGGTTAGTGAATCTGCAGCTTGGTTTCAGTTGTTGTCTCCGACATAATGTTTGCAACAATGTCACAGCAGAAAATTTTCAAAACGAAATAAAACCTATTTTATGCTTAACAGTGATATGTAGGCTGCGTGTTGGTGGCTTTTTATGGATTCACAGATAATTACGGATTTGGTGACATTGATTGGTTTCTACATAATGAATGCTATTCACCCACTGATCACTGTTGATCACAGTTTGACGTATGAGGCTTCCTTTTGCAGGGATTTCATCTTCCACACATTCAGACCTACTGCTTCAATTATTCATACGATTTGTGAACCAAGGAACTACTGTAATTACTAATTTTATGAACACCAGTTACTCTGGTATTCTTCAAGCATTATTAACATTGGTTGTTCGGTCGCAGTTTGCTTTGCTACGTAATTAGATAAATACTAGCTAGCTGTTCAATTTCTTTCATTCATTTTAAAACAACATGTTTATTAGTTTATTCAGATGGGGATTTTGAGTAATTTATTGTGACTGTTTCTCCTTATGTTATGTTGAAATCGATGAGTTGTTGTTCAACTAAATAGTTCAACTAGTAGGGTGGATTTTGTTAAGGATACAATTTTGAATATTGATTTATTTTAAATTAAAGTTATGTTTGGATTCTACAATTCGGAAAGACAGACAATTTATATTGATGATAAAAATTATTTTTTATTACATTATATTTCCCGTTTGTGAATTATCACTCTCACTATGTATAGATTATAACAATCACATTCTATTGGAAAATGCCAATATATTAACTTTATTTAAACAGTAAATTTATTGATTATTCAAAAAAATTGGTGTAGAAAATAATATAAATAAATAACACAATAAAATATACAGATAATACTTCATATAAAATTGTGTGAGATCTATGGTTGTTATATTTCTCAAAAATAAAGAAATATTATATACATACACAAGTTAATCACACGAAACTCATGTTTGACAGCTTCCCATATTTAGTCTGAAAGATATGACCTTGTATTAGAAACCAATCGCATTGTAATAACTAAATAATAAACTATAATTAGCCATTTGGTAGACAGTAGGTCCTCAGTCTTGATTATCTTTATTATAGATTTATTAAGCAAATCGACCAAAAATTTCATACTAATAAAAGTTTTATAATAAAGACATTCCAATGATAACAATTTAAATAATTTTCAGTATGTTTTCATGGAGAAAGCAATCAGGTGAGCTACTGTAATTTATTATTAACCTTTTAGTTTCTGGAGATGTTATTCAAATCAGTAGAAAAGTACTTCATTGGATAACTTAGGCACGTTATATTTAATCACACGAAAGGTAAACTTATCAATTAAACAATTCCGGTAAGAACCATTGATAGGTAGTTTAAAAAATATTTTATAGGATTCATTATCGGTACTATCGGCTTCTCTATCGGTATTTGCTGAGCTTGACACTCAAATAACATCTTAATACGAGAATTTAACTTTATGATGGGGTTCTGGAATTCTAATGATATACAAAAATCTGTTGTTTTCATTGATGTTCTACAATTCAAGTTAGGGATAAGGAGATATTCAAAATGAAACAAATGCAAATCTGAACTAAATATGTGAATCGGACAAATCTGTAGAAATTAGGTATAATGTTTATTATCAAAGCCAGGTTGTTGTTGGGGTAATGGTGAAAAATATAGAGACTAGAAAAATATCGAGAGTAAAAATAACGAGAGTAAAAATATCGAGAGTAAAAATAACGAGTGTTGAAAATTAACGTGATTAAAAAATATCGAGAGTAAAAATAACGCGAGATGAAAAATATCGAAAATAACGAGTGTTGAAAAATATCGAGAGTAAAAATATCGAGAGTAAAAATATCGAGAGTAAAAATATCGAGTGTTGAAAAATATCAAGAGTAAAAATATCGAGTGTTGAAAAATATCGAGAGTAAAAATATTGAGTGTTGAAAAACATCGAGAGTAAAAATATCGAGTGTTGAAAAATATTGAGAGTAAAAATATCGAGTGTTGAAAAATATCGAGAGTAAAAATATCGAGAGTAAAAATAACGAGTGTTGAAAAATATCGAGTGTTGAAAAATATCGAGAGTAAAAATATCGAGAGTAAAAATATCTAGTGTTGAAAAATATCGAGAGTAAAAATATCTAGTGTTGAAAAATATCGAGAGTAAAAATATCGAGTGTTGAAAAATATCGAGAGTAAAAATAACGAGTGTTGAAAATATCGAGTGTTGAAAAATATCAAGAGTAAAAATATCGAGTGTTGAAAAATATGGAATGTTGAAAAATATCGAGAGCAAAAATATTGCATTTTATTTAGAATTATGGAACAATATTGCAGTGCATGGGTTACAACAACAGTGCAAGTGAATGGCATTAATGCACATTGGGTACCCATTTACCAGATTTATTATACTAGCTAGTTTTTGCTATCAGAGAAGTGCTTTTATAGAAGTGCTAGCTATAAATTTTGATAAATATTATAAATATTGTTAAATATTGTATTAGAACACGTATAAGCTACCAAATGTTGATAAATATTTTTGTTCTAGATCATTTTTAGTAAAAAAATTATCATACAACCCTAATTTAAAAAAATTGTTACTATCGATATTTTTACTCTCGATATTTTTCAACACTCGATATTTTTCAACACTCTATATTTTTCAACACTCGATATTTCTACTCTCGATATTTTTACCCTCGATATTTTTACTCTCGATATTTTTTGAACTCTCGATATTATCGTTATTCTTCAACACTCGATGTTTTTACTCGCGTTATTTTTACTCTCGATATTTTCTTGTCTCGATATTTTTCAATATAACCGTTGTTGGAGCCTGTGCAGTTATATGGCAGCCTCTGATGGTCTCTTACAGCAGACTACACCATTACACTGTGAGGGTGGTACATACACTAGGTTGATGCACAGCACAGTGTTCAGTTCATGGCATAAGATACAATGCTCACTTAACGAATGAGCCAATGTCCAACTTCTGAAAAATATAATGCCGACCACTGCTATTGCGGAATAGCGGAATACCTGCGCATATTGATATATTGATATATAGATAATAAGCTCTTATCCTAGCGCCACACATTTACTTATCTTAAACGACAGCAAAGCAGGGAAGAAATAACTGCGCATTTATCATTGTACACAAATATATATTTAAATGTGATAGACTGGTGCATATAGCACTAGCAGTAAGCCATAATAACCGTATACTATGGTATAGGCCCTAATATATAACATAACAGTCTGACATTCTTGACTTCAACCGGTAGGTATTTGTATATCAGTCAATATCTCCAGGAAAGAGCAGGGGACCTTATGATCCTCTTTAGGATGCCACAAATTAATAGCTCGAAGCACCACAAAAATTCCAGACAAACCAGCAATGTGATTATTATTGTCCAAAATAATATATGATTACATGTAAGAAGCAATTGAACAGAATAATGTAGAACCGTGTATGTGAATACGCCGATTGTGGTTCTGTTGCTGGCCAGAGGTATACAATAAGTTCATAAGCTCATTAGTGGTGGACATTTGACATATCATTGACTCCTGGGGTGGATGGAGGCTAAAAGTTGACAAGATCTCCATGGCAAGGATTCACTCAGACACCACAAATGGTTTCAAACTATTACTTACTGTTGCCTGTTACTTAAATGTCAAATTCTTAAGAATTGCATTTTGGTACCAGCACGAAATTTTAAAAATCCATCCAAATAGTTCAATTAATTAGGTTTATCTACCTAGTTGTATCAAACCTGTAAATTGTCATTTTGTTTAAGTCAATTTTGTAATATTAGTATTTTTTAATAATAGTATATAACAATCTCCATTAGAAAAACGGATTTCGATGGAATATATACGAGTAGCAACAGGAACGTTGCTGTGTGCTAAATTTGGTGCCAGCACGAAATTTTGAAAATCCAATAGTTCAATTAATTGTGACCACTTTTTTCGCGCATTTTACAAGTTCATCTACCTAGTTGTATCAATCCTATATTTTCAGGAAGTCGGTGCAAAATTTGTTGCTAGCACCAAATTTTTAAATCCATCAATTTATTTTGTCATTTTGTTACTTGTGTAATATACTGGTTTGTGAGGGTTCTGAATTAAATGGAAGGAGTAAAAATTGCATAAGTGTTCTCAACCTTGTAGATCTTGACAGTAGTGGTTGACAATTTTGTGCCAACACCAAGTTTTGAAAATAAGCAAATTGATCGAAAGTTAGTATCATATATTTTTTCGCGATACTGAATCCGATGGTGTATCTAAAAAAAAGCACTGGACATCTCACACTTATTTTTTGGTGTTGGGTGTAAATTTTGGTGCTTGCACCAAAATTTGATATTTTACGCCGAAAAATACGAGTTGCATTGAGCTGCAGTATTAGAAATGTATTACATTGGAATTACCGCCCCAAATACCTAAAAAAGTCATTTTAGGGATGGGATGCTAAATCTAAAGTTTTGTCTTTAAACTGAAAAGTGTACATTGTGCCTCCGTATATGGCTAAAACTGGCATATATTTATTATAGTAACCTGAGTATTTTTAAATATATACCAATGGATTAAATTTCCCAGAAATCTTATATCGAAAAATATTTATGTGAAAATTGTAATATCTTTAATATTTTTTGAAAATTTTTACTACTTCAAATTTTGGTGCTACAAAACACCAACACAGTAATGTTTTTTAAATTATTTTTTATATGAGATTCAGTAAAGTGCAATCTATGTACAAACCAAAAACCAAACGTTTTCTTTAAAATATATAGATTTAAATTTGGGGTCTATTGGATGGACGCCCAACTGGTATTTGTACAAGATTTTATAGCCCGGTATTAGAAGGGTGTTTCCATAGTTACTACTGCTTTTCCATATTCAAAATATATTAGATAGAGCACCTCCAGGTATTAGCTACTATAACACTAATCTTTATGGCCATCATACAATCTGCAGAGCAGCTGCATGTATGACATGTAATTACTTTCTGTAGGCTTACTGGTAATCCTTGACGGCTGATCCATGGCCACCAATAGGTGGGTTTACCTACAGTTGGTGGTATATCCTCAATAAATCAGGGGGGTTTCCTTTATTTTGTTTGTATGGTAAATTATTCCAAAGAAATCTGAACCAAATAGGAGGGGGAGGGGGGGGGGCAATAAAATGCATCCCTCTCCAGGGGAAAATCGACGGAAATAACAGCTGATTACTGCCAAAAATATAACCCTACCATGTTGTATTGATATTTAGTTTATTGTTTTGGTTAGAATTGAGTGCCCTGTAACCTGTCTCTTTCCCATAATTCCCATTACATTTCATGAAATATGATTTGTAACATCTCTATTTTTGGTTTATATCGTTTCTTCGGTGGTTACAATTAGATGAATTTCATATAAATAAATTTAGAAATTTCAAACTAGTTTTTTTCGGCGGGTGCCAATTTTTGTGCCAGCACCAAATTTTTAAATATGACAATTTTGTAAATTAATTGTTTGAAACTGATTTTGGGCAATAGGAGTTATTTGGGGTTCTGTTTTCGGATGGAAAATATAAGAGTTGCAGCACGCGTATCAAACTAGTATTTTTCGGTGCTGTGTGCTAAATTTGGTGCCATCACGAAATTTTGAAAATCTATTCAATAGTTCATTTGCTTGTGACAACTTATTTCCCGCGTTTTAGAGGTTTATGCCGGTTCTGAATTAAATGGAATACATAATTATCTAACTAGACATCTCAAACTTGTATTTTTCGGAAGATCAATATTCTTTCATCAATTTGATCAATATATAGTATGATATTGTTTCGTGTGTTATACGGGTTTATGAGGGTCATGAATCTGATGGAATCAATAAAAACAGCACTGGACATCTCAAACTTGTACTTTTTGGAGATGGGTACGAAATTTGGTGCTAGCCTTAGCACCAAAATTTGCCATATTACGCCGAAAAATACAAGAAGCAATCATGTGGCAAATTAAAATGTATTCCAATAGAATCAGCGCCCAAGAAAACCTGTAAATGTGAATTTATAGCATCATATAAGTGAATTAAAAATATTATGTTCAAACCGCAAAGTGCTCGACACTTGTTTTTATCAATTATTTTCCTACGTAGAGGACTAAAACAGCCATTTATAGGAGTTAATAAGTATTAATGGGAGTTAATAATACAGCATAATAATTGTAGGTAAATTCAGGAACACTGTTTGCGAATAATTTCTTTCAATTATGCTGCACCCAGGCATGTGTATACCTACCAAATACCAAATGTATGCATTTGTTTTTTTATTTTTTATATCCTTTGCATTCTGGTACAGTTTCTCTTCAATAGATTTAAAATAATTTAATTATTATTAATAATCAAATTTTTTCCAACAACTCAAATAATTCTACATATTTTTTTATATTGATACACAAGATTCTCCCCAGATATTTTGAAAGGACTCAGTCATAGGTAAAAGCATTGAAAAGATACCAACAAACAACGAAATTATAACATAAAATGATAGACACTAATATTAAGTAAATTTTATATTTTAGATGCGGAAAGTGGCGGGATTGGCAGAAGAAAGTTACTTCCCGTTTTCGGACAGTCGAAACCGCAAACTCAAATTGTTGCCACGCAACCCCGCGACCCTGGGGGTCCACGAATGGTCCCAAAGCACAAACAGGTTGATTTTATTTACAACTATTTTATAATACTTGTATGGCAATAAAATAGATGATATTTAATGAATCCCATTCCATTGTATATATAACAGAACGAGGTGAACAAAATGTACATTGGGGAACCTATATTTTTTGGTGCCAAATGTGACACCGACCTCATAGAAAATTATTGTTTTTTTAAATATTTAAAAATTGATCTGTTCGTTTTCCGCGTCAAAATTTCCGCGTCAAAATTTTAAATTTGACGCGATTTGGACAGAATAAATAATAATAATACTAGATATTATTTAAATATATAATATGCAATATATTCAAATATAAATTAAACTTAATACTCAGTACATATTTAAATAAATATTAGTAAGACAGTCAGACAGACAGAGAGACCTTAAATATCAGAATTAACATTGATTTAGCTTAAAATCACTGATATTAATTTATTAATATAAGCTAAGCAAATGATTTTTAACTGTAATCCAATCTGTATTTTGAATAAAAACTAATAAATTTAACTCTACAGAAATTTTCAAAATCACTGGGCAATTTTACAAGCCCGATGTTGAGGCAGGTAATTAGTAGGTAATAAATCCCCCATCCCGATCCATGCAGTCCATTGTCCCCATTACTGATGGAACATTCCCCCTATTACATGCGATGAGGATTCGCTGCATCAGGAACTGGAAGGACCGCGGCTCCAGCGTCACGAGGATTCACTGCATCAGGAACTAGAAGGACCGCGGCTCCATCTTCACTTCCTGGGTCCTTTTCCCTATTTCCTCGAAACCTGCTTGTTGCTGACCCCGGTCTGCCCAAAGACTCAAATGCGACCAGAGAGAACAAGAAGTCCAGGTTGCCAAGCTCATCATTCTTCCGGAATTTCCGGTTCTCCGCCTCCTCAGCTGCCCTATGGGAGGCGGATATTTGATTTAAAAAATATCAAATATAAACTGTTTCAGTCATTTATCCAAGCATCAAGTCTCTTCAAATTATCACACCAGAGTGACAGAAATGATGCGATTGCGACAAATATTAAGCCATATGTTGGTTATATAGTACCCCTGATGCTATAACAGAAGGGTAAATAGTGTCGCTCAATTAATGTCGCTTTACTATATCAAAGCTGATTTATAGAAAATTTTCAAAAGAAAATCTTTCTAACATTTTTTTTAAACAAAATTAAAAAATTTGTTCATTGGTTAAACAAAAACGTGGCAAATTCAAAATATCTCACCTATTATTCAAATTGTCTGACATTTACTTATCTGCATGCAACTGACAACTGATCACAACAATGCCTGTAGATTTGATGGGTATCTTTGGTAGGTAATGGAAACCCACAAAATTTCTTAGTTATGATTTGGGGTATAAAGGTTTGGTTTTCTACAGTTATATATAATAAGGGGTGTAAACGCTAGGCTGACAACCGACTACCGACAACCATTATTAAAGCTAATTAATGTTATATATTAATTGAGGGAAAGAAACAGGTTACAGTGGAAGGTTATTCTAACCAAAACAATAAACGAGAGTTACGAACTCACATTACATTTTCTTTCATACAGTATTTGTATTGTCAGCAGTGGTTGTCAGCTGTCGGTTGTCAGCGTACCGTTTACATGCTATAAAGTATGTTACAGGTACTGTAGTTTATGTTTATTTGTATTATTTTGTTGTTCAGTGATTATTCTGTGAAATTGATTTGGTTATGGATGACTCACCTGTCCCTGGACATTCAGCTTTTGTATGTAATATATTTGGTTGTATTTCGATGTTCTTATAGATCCAACGAAATACTACATATTATACATACATACATACGTACATAGTTCATATTCATCATGTGTGAGATGATATCTATTAATTCATTGTTAACAATGAATATTAAATCATGGAATCATGAATCTTTATTTCTTTCCGATGATCACCAGTCACTTCATGTCAAACTCTCGACCTGGATTTGCAGTAGGTCCCCTGATGCAAAACTGGTGGCTCAACTGACACCATTGTGAAGGGAACTAGTGAAAACGTGCCCTGGTTAAGTACCCGAACAAAAACGTACCCGAATACTGGGTATGTTTTAACAATGATGCATTTGGTAGGTTTTGGTACAAAAATAAATAGCAAAAATAAACTGTAAACCTGTGCTATTTACTCGTTTATTGTTTTGGGTTAGATTAATTCGTCACTGTATAACCTGTTCCTTTCCATTTAAATATCTTTAAGGAGATGTTTTAAGGAGAGTTTTGTTAGGATGACTGTAATGTCTTGTGAGTTAAAACGTACCCGAAATATGGGTATGTTATTGATCGCGTATTATTCGGTTATTAACTGAGGTACGTTTTGACGTGTAACCCATGGTGAGGCACCCACACAGTAACCTGACTGAATTAGATCCGATTAGCGGACCGAAATATCTCATAGTCTGTAAAATCTACAAAATTGTGTTGTACCAAAAACAGTTTTCTACAATTCCCAACTTCTCTAGTATAACAATATCGAAAAAAATACGTTTATTTCTCAAATTTGAAAAAAAATTCACAAAAATACAACAAACAACCTAAATGCCAAAGCCTCCAACCTGCTGGGTGGGATCCAAGTTTACAGTATGATTTGAGGGTCTTTTAGCTTTACTAATGTCCCCTCCAATGCTATAAGGCTTGTTAGTCCTCATTTCATCTGGGCGTTCTTTCCACAGAACCGGTACATGACTTTGAGAATGCTGAGTGATATAGGGCAAATAATTTTTGCATCTTAAATACGTCAGGAGCCACCCTATCTACCACATGCTTTATTAGATTAGAAGCTGATTCAGTTTCTCTTTAGACAATGATATCGCCTGTGTGGAAGTCTTTGAGCACTGTGTGAGATTCACGATCTGTAGTGAGCCAACAGCATTTCCCATTATTGGTTAGTCACAATTGATTTCCTACCAACTAGACAGGCAATCAGCTAGATCTTCTGCAGTTATATTGGCAGTTGGTTTTATTAATTGCATGCCCTATGGCATCAGATCCTACTTTCATCAGCGATATTGATGGCAGCAATCTGCTTACTTACTAGCTTGGTATAAGTATCTGAGTACACTCAAATTATTTTGGCTGATGCAGTCTAGTCTATACTGCAATGTTAGCAGTTTTTAATTTATATACGCCTGTAGGGCTTCTACAAATGCTACGGTTGTGAATGCATTGGGCAGCCCCAGGATATTTTCATCTTCTTTGGAATTACGAAGTTATAATGAATGATATTTATCGAAGATATTTATCAGTACATAATTACTACCTGCTCTACAATTTCAAAATTTTACTAGGCTTCTCCCTATTTATTTATTAGATTATTTTTATTATTAGATTCGATTATTTGATTAGATTTTTATTTATAGAGGTTGACACTTCTCCCTATTTATTTATTATTATTATTATTATTTTTTTTATTTTTATTTTTTATATACTGGATACTCTTGTGAAAAATTTAAAATTTAACTTCCTGACCTATATAAGACTTCACAAAAATTGCCGCCCGTAACATCCTAACTATTTATACTTCAAATTGTATAAAATAAATTATCAATAACTGTTCTCTGAATCTACTCTGTTTTGGTCAATTAATTAATCATCATTCCTATTTAAATAAAATCGCCATAATCCACTCTTTCAATTTCAAATTTTAGTCTCAACCGAGTTGGTATCGATCAATAGTATCACAATAAATTTAGTTTTATTATGGTTCTATAAATTTTTCATTTTTTGGGCCGGAGAGTATTTAAAGATATAAAAAAAATGTGTCATATAATATAAATAAATACCCAAGGTATTTAAATAATACTTCATGTCTGATACTTAGCTTAACACCTGGCTGATTGCGTCCACTAGCTCCAGGCTATTAGCGGTCAGCCAGCTTCAGTCATCATTTATAAGTATTGATTTAATTATGAAAGTGTATTGCAATTTCATATTTGTTTGATTGGAGAAATAAATATAATGAAATGAAATGAAATGAAATAGGCTGGACTATTATATCTATTCCTTTACCTATAATAAATATTTATCATGACTCATCGAGAGAAATCAGTACGAGTTTACATTATGAACTCATGTGCGACGGCGACCCTATATTATTGTGGCTGATGTAATCTTGACTTCAATGTTAACAGCTGTTAATTTATATAAGCCTGTTGGGCTTTTACGAATGCTACGGTTGTGAATGCATTGGGCAGCCCCAGGATATTTTCATCTTCTTTGGGAGTAATGGAGCACTGTCATTGGCTTCATCAACTGCCAGTATTAACAAAATGTTTGTCAACAGTGATCCAATTCTTCACTGACCATATATACCTGATGGAAACTCTAATAGAACATTTTTCCTTCAGAGTTCTTCAAGGTCAACCTGTCATGCCGAGTAAGGACTTTTGCCTAGCCTTGATAGAGTGAAGTACTTCTTTCTGCACACAAGAAGACGATGGCCAATTAGGAAACCATTGATGTGAGCCATTTACAGTTACTTATGAACACTGGGCCCGTGCCAGTTTTCTTTTGAATACTACAGTCAGTTCACTGAGCTGAAGGCAGTTTAAAGCAACTGATAATTAAAAGACCAACGTCTACGCTACCCTAAGTACAAACCAGACAAATGGATCTAGAATAATAGTATTGCACTGTTGTACTGTACATATAATTATATAGAGTATAAAGAGATATAAAACACTAATGCACAGAAGGTAAATAAATAGGTAGTCGATATGGCCATGTCATGTCCAATTCACAAGTTCACCCATACCTTTGGTTCAACATTCATTTCATACTTAATATATAGTATTATAATATAGTTATTTGTAATAATGCTGATTAATTCATGTTACTGCAGATCGTTCATATTTTGCGAAATTGTGTTCCTGTAGCTTAGTAATGAATACTATATCAAACACAGCATTACGTATATTGTTTGGTAATTTATTCCATATTCTTGGTTTTGATGAGGAATGAGTAGTTGCCGTATGTGGTGTTAGTTCTGGGAATTCTAATTTTTTTAGTCCTATTGTTGAAAGATTTGTTACTATTATCCCTTAGTTTTAAGAATGGCAATTTTAAGGTGTTAAAAGAAGTGTGCTTATTAAACATATATTTATAGAAAATTTGATTGATTGGTATTCCCTTCGAGAATTCAGGTTGGGTATTTTTGCTGCCCTACATAGATGCGTTCCTGTTGGAGTTCTGACTTCTTTTATTGGAGATTAGCCTTAATGCAAAGTTCTGACCTTATCCATATTGTATAACTTATTTTTGTACCCATGGGTTTGGTGATAGGGTGAAAGAATTATGCTACAGTAATTATGATAAAGGTAATAACTAGTGTTTTGTATAACATTAGTTTTATATTTTTACAGGTAATTGGCCTCTTATTTGTCTTATAGATGTGGCTCCTGCCATTTTATTTGTTGTTGTCTGTATAAGTTGAGTTTATTATCTATTATTATCAACTGATGAACTGTAGAGATATTTCTACCTTCCTTAGGCTGGTTAGAACCACCACAAAGTTAGTTAGAGTAGTTAGAACAATTTCGGACAAATTATATTAAAACAAACCCAGCTGACCAGTAACCATAGAGATTGGAAACACAGATATTATAATTTATTCATTTCTCGGTTAATTATCATATCAAAAGGATCACTTAGTTAAACCAATTATGAATGCAGCTCATGGCATCCAAATTCCGGGCACACCGGCTTATTCTAATGGTTATAGAGACACGTTCAAAGGTAAATGGCTACGCATTAGAGAAACTAGCTACGTAATGTTATAATCCCACCGGATCTGCAGCAACAAATTCAGCTACATCATCAAACTAATCAATGATCGACTGATAAGGATTCGCTGTTCGACCTGCAAAATCCAATCCCGGAAATATCACGATGTTTGTAATCGCGATCTTCGTAAGGAAAAAATCAATAAAAAATATATTCGTTTGGAGAGATGATGAGGCGGCTTCAATAGTAGATATTTAATTTATTTCTGGTGGCATGCGGCTTCCTGCCTTGTGATGAAATGAGGCAGCTAATGCATTAAATCGTGTAACAAAGCATCTGGTATAAATGAGGATAATATAAAAAATGAGTTATTAATTGACTTACCTTTGGAGATAAGGTGGAATTTAAAGTGCTTTCAAGTTTGAAATATTGATGAATTTTCCTTTTAACTATTGTGAATTACTATTTGTTTTTCTAGAGAGAAACGGCATTAGCATTCATTATCATCAATGGGAATTCAGTTCTGATAACAATTATCAGTATATTGTGTGCCTACAGTGGATGCATGTAAAATAATTCATATTGATGAATGTAATATTAATTAATATGCTACCTGCCCATCAATTTTTTCAGCAATATTTCTGTCTCGTCCAGTTGAATCAGTTGCAGTTCTACCAATGCAGATTATTATTAGAAGAAGATATTACTAGAAGAATATAAGGAGAGATAAAAATAAGGATTAAGTGATGTTCCCTTACATTATTCTAATTCAGCCAATAGAGTGTGCCACCTCCTTGAGGCATTGCCTTGTGTGCTACAGTTCCACCCATACTTACTAGAGACTGGCCTATCGGCCCGTGAAGTAAGTCATAGGAGACAGTACTAGTCAAGTAAAAGCTTTTTGTTCTGTCTGATAATAAATTAGTGTGAGGGTAGTCCCGGTGGTGTACGAGAAATTTTCTAGACAACTTCAAACTATAATTATTATGTTGTAATCATCTAATGAGGCCCATGTGAAAAATACCAGATTTCTGCTGTTATATTTCACTTTACAGTTACCCCCATGTGAAGAATACCAGGACTACCTGTGTTTTTTTTTACCAAAAACACAGGTTACAGAAGGGCTGAATCTAACCAAAACAATAAACGAATTAGTATATGTACAATGTACATGTTATAAGACAGAAATAAGCGCTATAAAACACTTAATATTGATAAATTCAAAAAAATAAAAAATCTTCATATATAAAATTCCAATAAAAAGTCGACCGAAAGGTGAAATCCTGGTATTCTTCACATGTGCGTCTAATGAATTATAACAATTGTGATTATAGAAGATAGAGAGCAGTTAGCGAAATGATAGAGCTATCGGATAGAGTAGTCATAGAGGAGTCGAGGTGTCAATTGATTAATAATAATAACAGCAGTTGTCATCAATTCAATACAATCGTGACAAGACATGTTATAAGACAAATTCGTTCTTATTTTTGTAATAAATAAAACAAGTTGAGATGTTTCAATGTAAACCACTAACAATTTACACTGTTTAATGTAAACCACGATATTAATTAAATACAACAATTATATTATTATTATAACAGATTTTTATATTTCAAACTATAATGTTAGCCTTATAGAGAATCATTATGAGGCTGAGTAAACATTCAGCCTTATCAATATACAGCCTCTACAGTATTAATGTTGGCACAAAGATTTTAAAATAAAACAATAATTAGAATAATTACAGTCATTTAGCTTGCATGTCAATTAATTAACATAGCAAGGATACATTGGGAAGAGTTATTCAGCCGAGACTGTAATAGCCAGCTAAACCAGTTAATGTTTGATTACTTCTCTGGGTTGTAGAGTAGAGTGATAATACTTGGCACAAAAAGTACTTCTTTATTAGTTGACCCTTCCTATTGAATGCCTTACCAGGCCATCTCTATACTTTTTTCATTTTCACTTTACTTTTTTCATTTTTTACAAGTTAGATGTTCAATTTAAACTGCGATTGCACAAGTACCCATAGAAATCGATTTTCATGGTCCATGCAAAATTTCATCAAAATCGTTAGAGCCGTTTTTGCTCTAGGTCAGTAGTCAGTAGTCAGTAGCCAGTAGATTTTTTTTTCTTACAGTAATCAAGTCTTACGACTTACTAATAACTAGAGACGGCGTCAAGACGCCGTTAAGCAAGTCGGAAGTCATCAATCAAATGTAAATTCCATCAACAATGTTTGCCTATGGTCTGAAGGAAAGTGTCTATGGTCAGAGAGAGAGATTCCGCTCTGTAACTTGGCAATTACTCAAATCCATTCACCTGAATGGCACAGTAGAGTAAACTAAACTAAATTTCCTCAACAATGTTTGCCTATGGTCTGAAGGGAAGCCGCTAAATGCCATTCACCTATAAAACATTTTGAATGAAACATTTTGAATGTCATAGTGTGTAACCTGATACAGATAATAAGCATTGATTTTGACATTTCAAACTATAATGTTAGCATATGGAGAATCATATTTTGTGGCTGATTAAACAATACAATTTTATAAACATACAGTCTCCACAGTATTAATGTTGGCATTAATGTAGCCAACACACTGTGTACCTAACAGTCATTCAGCTTGTGTTAGCCTTACAGGGTATCAGTACGAGGCTGAGTAAGCATTCTGCCTTATAAGCATATAGCCTGTACAGTATTAATGTTGGCCGAAAGATTTAAAAATAAAATACAGTGCAATAGTTTACTGTAACTAACAGTCAATCAGCTTGCACTAAATGTCAATTACCTATAAAACATTTTGAATACCAGTCAGTCAGCCTAACAGTCATTCAGCTTACATTAGCAGAGTGAGATATTCCCATAGAATGCATTGGGAAGAGTAATTCAGCTGAGGCGATAGTAGATTTCAAACTAAACCAACCAGTTAATGTTTGCTTTGACAGAGAGTGGTAGGGCCTAAATAAACAGTATGGGTGTACTAAGTATAATAATCTTGGCAACCTCATCGATTTATTACTAAGCCTTGTGTAGAAATGCATTACATAAGCCATTTTTCATCAGGACACCAGCTGTCATTTGTGTTATTTTACCATTGCGCCTATGGCGTTTTTTTCGTTTACGTTTATTTTTCGAGCCCAGAGGCTATGGACGGAGTAGCTGATCATGCCAGGTACCTTAGAATCGTGGTATCTAGCAGTTTATAGTAGTCTTGGCTGTAGATCAGTCTGTCAGTCAGCCATCCAGCCAGTCAGTCAACAATTCTTACAGTAATCAAGTCTAATGACTTGCTAATTACTTATGTCTGTGTTGAAAGCATTTGTTGTTATGAAAAAGAAAAAGAAAATTCATATCACTATAACATTGCATGTAATGAATGCGATTGTATAATTTCATTTAATTTCATAGAGAATTGTCAACTGAATATTTACATTTCTAAGCATCACCACGTGCCTTCAATTTGGTTACATTCATATATTTAAATGTGTAAGTAATTTAGTTAATTGACTAAATCAATCATTCTCAGTAAATTAAACAATGAACTTTGTTGTTTTGGTGTGAGATGTAGAAATTCATCATCAGAAAACTTACAGAATAATTTTGTTTGTCATATCTTATCTTCTCATATCTGGATGTAACTTAGCAAAGTTGTCATTAAAATCCAGGATGGCTTAAACTAATTATCTTCAGATCAATTCAAACCATACAATTGACCTCTATCTTGGTAGTCTGGCGCCCTAACAGATCCACTAGTAGGCTCGGATGATAAATATACTACCTGATATCTTGTACGGCGATATTTATGTATGTAATTATGGCTTCCCATCTGTCAATACCAATTATCTGCAGCCACTACTGTGCTCAACCATACTGTACTTACTAGGCTGTATACAAAAATTACAAAGGTCAGACTAACGTTTCTAACCAAAACAATAGACGTTGCGATGTTGTTAACACGCAATTTGAGGGACAAGGTTGCTCAGTGCGAAGATTGGACACGGGCAAAGCTGCATACACTTTGCTGTGTACCGATTTCAGCCTTGCCAAAGAAAAGTTTCCAGCAGGCACATATATTCAAAATAAAACTGGCGAGGGCACAGTGTTCATAAGTCCTAGATCAATCATATACTATTTTGGAAGAAGTACAGGAACTCTACATGATTGTCAATGCCTCACATGAGCCTTTCCAAAATGAACCTCGCCTTCTTGTGTGCAGAAAGAAGTACTTCATTCTATTAAGGCTGTGCAAACGTCCTTACCCGGCATGACTAGTCAACCTTGAAGAACCCTGAAGGAAAAACTACATTTTGTTAAATTGCTGGCAGTTGGTGCAGCTATTGACAGTGGTCCATTACTTCCAAAGGAGATGAAAATATCCCGGGGCTGCCCTACTACTACTACTAGGATCGGCATGCTGCGTTGCAGCTGCATTTTTAAGAATGCTGTGCCGGCTTATCGACAAAATTGCACCGCCACAACTCCCTATCACCCATGACTTTTGCTAGATCATCCGCATCTTCAAGGCCAGTGTCCTTTAAGATGCGTCTCAAGAAAGTCATGGGCTGTCCACCATGCTTATTCAATCCATGAGGCTGCCAAAGTACAAGATTATGCACTGGCTGGTCCTCACGGCGAAAGCAATGTCCTGCAAAGCGGAGGCAATTTTGTTCTAGTGTCAAGCTTGGGGGAACCAATGAGACACCTCCAATGTTATATAGTTTCTGGTTGGAGATGTGTGCATTGTACTTGACACAATGAACCCGGCGTAGCATTCTTGTGAATGTGCTGTCCAGAGATTTTGTGTCCTCAGCAGTTAGAGCCCAGCATGGACTCCCATAGAGGAGTACTGGAACTACTGCTGCTCTAAATAACCGGACCTTAAGATTCCGATTAATTCTCGGTGACTTCCAAATCCTGGAAATAATTTGATCTTTTATTGACTAAAACTGATGAAATATTAAAATTGCACCAGGCAGTAAATGAATACACATAAACTGATAATTAAGTCAACAAGCGTCGGTGTGCAGGTACAACTAGGTTATGTATTAGAAGCACAGTTAGAACCACCCCCCCCCCCCCCCCCCAAGTAATGCATCTCCCGCTACACCACCACCCCCACCCCCCCCCCCCCCCCCCCCCTCATCTGGTGGGCAATCAAAAGCCTAGAGCTAAGTTACTGCCTCTCGGCTGTATTTATTTAAGAATATATTTTTTAATTTCCGCTTAAAAGTTAAAAGATTTGGTAATTTTACAACTTCTATGTCTAAAGTATTCCATAATTTTATTGATTTCACTATTACGCTATCGTGGCCAAACCTGTTATTTGTTTTTGGAATAATGATATTACCCGTCCTGGTGTTCATTTTCACATTTTGTCTTGGAAGAAATGGCAGATTTAGAATTTTAAATGCCTCAGTCAATCCGTGTATATACTTATAAAAATAAACAAGGGTGAAATACTCCCTGACTGCTGATAGTAACGGAATTTCTCCTTTTTGTCTTAACTCCGTGCCGCTGTTATCTCTGATTTTCTTACCAAAAATAGTGCGCAATGCATAATTTTGCACTTTCTCAATTTTGTACAACAACTCCTTGGATCCATATTTGTCGTGGAGTGACACAAGTAGCTGACAGCAATAGCTGTGATATGGCATCGTAAGTGTTTTGTATAATTGCAATTTCGTTTTATTTGGTAATTGGCCTTTTATAGAAAGTAAACAAGAAATACTAAGTGTCATTTTCTGAATTATTTTTTTAATATAATCGTCCCAATTTAGTTCACTGTCAATGATTACTCCAAGATATTTTACTGATTTTGACTGAGGTATAGATTCCCTGCCACCAACATTTAGTTTTATTGTGGAGATTTCATCCCTAAGTTGGGGGCCAATTTGTTTAGGTGACAATAGGAGAAATTCAGTTTTATCTGGATTCAGTTTTAATTGTGCATCATTAAATATCTTTGAATCTGAATAACAAGGGACTCCAACAATTTTGCTGCATGTTCTGGGTCTGAGTCTATTACATAAATTACTGTATCATCGGCGTATTGTATTATTTGCTCATTTTTCATTAGTTCCGGAATATTATTTGTATATAGGGTAAAAAGTAGCGGACCTAATACTGTCCCTTGGGGTACGCCTTTTGTTTCCGTTAGCCAGTCCGAAAAGGTATTATCTATTTTTACACGCTGCTTCCTGCTTGAGAGGTAATTTTTAATCAGGTTTAGTGCGGTGGGGTGGAAGCCTAAATATTGTAGTCTGGCATTTAAAATATTATGATTTATTGAGTTAAATGCTTTGCTCAGATCCAAAAATGCTGCAGCAATGTATTTATTCTGATTCAAATGCTCCCGCCAATTTTCAGTTAAAAATGTAACTGCATCCACCGTAGAAAAACCTTTGCGAAAGCCAAATTGCTTTGGATACAAAAGCTTATTATGTTTTACATACAGTAATATCTGTGAACACATTATTTTTTCCAAGACTTTGGCAAATGGTGAGGTTATTGCCACTGGCCTGTCTGTAGTTTACCGAATCACATGAATCACCTTTTTTATAGATAGGGGTAATATTAGATAATTTCAATTTATTTGGAAAAACAGATTTTGTTAAACATTGATTTATTATTATATTCAAAGGTTCTGTAATAAACGGCCTAATGTCCTTAATAATTTTAATTGGTATTTTGCAAGGGCCAGATGATTTATCACCATTTAGGTTCTCTAAAATTTTACTGACCTCTAATATACCTACACATTTAAATGAAAACTGTATTCGGTTTTCTTTTGCACCTTCTGGAATGGTGTAAGTACTAATGGCATTCGGCGTGCAATTAAAAAAGTTTCCCAAGCTTAAAAATGCTTCATTCATAGCATTAGACACCTGTTTTTCGCTTGTTACCAAGGTTCCCCTGTATTTAATACAATTGATTGAAGCACTTTTAATTTTATTGTTTATAATTTTATTGATCACTTTCCATCTCGATTTGCTGTCTTTAGCACTTAAGTATTTTTCTTTTACATACTCATTTTTTAGTTTCCGGTTGAGATTATAAAATTTATTTCGCAATAACTTATAATCATTATAATCGTTATCAGATTTTGTTCTGCGCCAAATTGCAAATTGTTTAAACTTTTTTGACCGTAATTCATTTAGTTCATCCGTTGACCAGTTATCTGATAATTTTATATCTAGTTAGGTTATCTAATAATAAAAGCCAATTCAAGGCTGCCCATGCCTTTCCCTTACGTATTCGAAGGTCCTCACCTGACTTCCGGATCCATGATCCCAGGTAACAGAAGTCATCCACATGCTCAAGCATACCATCTTTTGAGCTTATGCTCATCCGATCAGAGACTTGCTGAGGACTTTCAAAGTTAACTGTCAAAATTTTGGTCTTTCTGGAGTTAATAAAAAGACCAACACTAGAAGCAGCATGTTCTAATGAGCTGAGGAGCCGTTGGGCTCCCTCTAGTGATTCTGAGAGTACTCCTTAGTCATCAGCAAAGTCTAGATCAGTTAGGTACTTGGCAGGATTTCCTCGACTTCTGGCGCCAGTAGGTGGAGTTATCATCACCCCATCACCATTATGATGATCTAAGGACATGCGTAGAACATAGTCAACAACAATTATGAACAAGAATGGTGCAAGTGTGTCTCCTTGGAGGACGCCCCATAACACTTCAAATGGTTCTGTGTCACCGTCTACAGTAGACACAAATGTTGTAAATAATGAAAGTATGCTGACCATACATGAGCGTGAGACTGAATCAAAGGCCTTGAAGAAGTCAACAAAGATAACATCCAGATGCCTGTCTTTCTTTTTTGATAACTCTTCAATTATCCTTCTAAGTGCCAAAATGGGCTCCATGGTCCCACGACCTTTACGGAACCCATTCTGATTTCCACGGAGCAGTCTCTCAATGGGATCCCTGATGCGAATTAATAGAATTCTATTGTGTAGCTTTGCAGCAATCGAGATCAATGAGATTCCCCGAAAAGAACCATAGAGTGTTAGGTTGCCCTTCTTGGGAACTGGCACCAACTTATTTGTTTTCATTTCTTGTGGGACTCTTGTTGTACGGTACATGTCTACTATGATGGGATAGATGAGCTTTAGGCTGCATAGCATAGGCTGCCCAATGCATTCACAACCGTAGCATTACTACAAGCACAACAGGCGTATATAAATTAAGTATTATGTAGTATTATGGCTTTGTTCAGAAATTGAAAAAATGAGAAAGCACGTCACCAGGGGTTGAACCAGAACTACTGTATATGTATGTCTCAGCCTATCAGGCCTCATCAGAAGTGCTAACCAGTTCACCCATTTACCCCTGACATTCACTCTCCCACCTAATCCACTGTGAAGTGGATTAGGTGGGATTAATATATATTATAACATACATATATTTCTTCATTTATTATTTATCTGGAGATTTCATTAGTGTGAACTATTACTGTAGTACCGTCAATCATGTATAATACTAATCCGTTGGTTGTTGTATGGTTGTTTGTTGCAGTCCCGTTAATAACCTGAGTTTGATTAATTTTTTCCAGACATAAAAAATTAATCATGTGTTTCTTAATGCTCTTAAAACTTCTAGCTTTTGTAGGAACTAGTAATGCCGATGTTTGGAATGAATCAATCCAATATAAAGAACTCAAGATATTTCAAAAAGCAATAAAACATTAAATTTTATAAAATTTATGTTATACTTTATAGCTGAGATCTTTGAATGTATCATATAATTTAATTATCGAAGGGGATATATATTATACTAAGCCACTGGAAAGTAGACAAAACTGACCATCAACAATAGCAACTGAAAACCATTAAATGCGTTAAGTGGAAAAACGCTGTTACAGCTAAGGTTGTTGTGTTGTGTTGCTGTTGTCGATTGTCTGCTGTAGGTTGTCGGTTTTCTGCTGTCCATATTGGTACAGTTGTTGAAATCAGTTCGCGAAAGTCATGTGTAAACCTTCAGATGCGTAACGGGAAGACATGGGCAGGGGGCAGCATTGAATGGGCTCTCCAGGATTTCGAAGTCCCAAAGAATAAAACGTAATCTCAAGATACTATTATTTAGGGTAGCCGTAGAACCAGTAGAACTCATGTATATATGAGTACAGACTGGGCTCTAACTGCAGAGGATACCAAAGCTCTGGGTATCACTTATACACAAGAGTGCTATACCGGGTTCAATATGTCAAGTACATGAACACATCTCCAATTAGACTGTATACAACAGTGGAAGTGTTTCATTAGTCTCTCCTATCTTGACATTTGAATGGATTCGCCTCCACTTTGCAGGATAATGCCTGCTCAGTGAGGACCAGCCAATGAACAATCTTAATAGTTCATGTCCATGATAACCTCATGCCACCTCCATGCAGCATAAAGGAGGTGCCACCTATAGCTGCATAGACCCTCTTACTAGGGCAAATCTGGTCCTGTAACTAGGACCCCCTTCGCTCTGGGTCCAGGTCCAGCCACTAGAGGCCAGTGGAATGACTGGACACAATCGGCCTCACAGGCGTCAGTTATCTCCTGACCAGCTGCCTGTCTCACCCCCTACTGGAGAGAGAGCGGCAAACAATTCTTTGAGTCCCTTTCCTGATGACCTTTCTGGCCCAAACCCTGGGTCACCAGGGAGGCCAGATTGTGAGGGGGAGAGGGATTCTGGAGTTGGAGGCTACTCTCATGTTCCACCCCGACCAACAAAGCCATTTGTGAATCTGAGGCAAGTCACTAGACTAGCCTCAGTAAACACCCTAACACTCGGGTCCCCAATGCGACAAGGTGAGCTGATTGCCTTGGCAGATAAGCTTTCTCTTAGTTCAGTGGGTGTTCAAGAGCACCGAATGCAGACTGGACAGACTGATGAGGTTCTGATTAAGTGGACTCATAGTGGACCCAGTGGTCACAAGTCCCAGATAGACCATATCCTGTTTCGTAGGAAATACAGGACCTCTATACAAGACTGTAATGCATTTACACTACGACCCTTCTCCAGTGATCACCGCCTTATTGTGGCCAAGGTAAGACTTAGTCTGCGTGCTAGCAGAACAACGAAATCTGCCTTGCCGCGGCATGACTGGTCCTCTCTGTTGCAACAGCCAAGTGTGAGATCCAGCTTCACACTACAGCTGAGCAACAGGTATGAGGCTCTTGCCTCTGAGGCGGCAGATCATTGTGAGGGCTATACTGCCTTCACAGAGGCAGTTAAGTTAGCAGCTGCAGAAACAGTTCCTGTATACCCTCGAAACAGGAAACGGGCCCCCTGGACTGACAACAAAATTCAGAAGTGCCGAAATGACCTCTACTAGGCGCAGAAAGAGTCCCGACTCAAACAGACTACAGCGGCCAAGAATGCAGTTAAGGCTGCATCTAGGTCCCTGAACAGGCAGTACTCGGTTAATTTACAGGGGCTAATAAACCAACAGGTTGATGCCATCAATGATGCTGACGACAGCAGGCTATCATCCCAGGCAGGGAAATCGATCAACTTGCTTGCTGGTCGAAAAAGCCAACCAACCACCAAGGTTAAGGCTGAATCACCAGCCGATCGCCTCAATGGTTGGAAGGCCCACTTTGAAAAGCTCCTCAATAATGACAGGGTATTGCCTGATAACTTTATAGAAGTAAAAGTGTCTGAGTCTGTACTCCCAGATATTCCCATTGGTGATATCTCCTTTGCAGAAGTGAAGGTTTAGTTGACCAACATGTTTAGTTGACCTTTAGTCCAAATTGGTGGTGGCTTTTCCCCTTTTAACATCCGGTTGCAAACATTCAATAATGGTCTGTTTAGCACTCCTGTTTTCCATACCTCCGATGGGATTTCATCTAATCCACTCGCTTTATTATTCGACATGCTTTTAATGCTTCTTTGGAGTTCGGCAGGTGTGAAATCCCCTAATCCGTAAAATCCTTCTTGAAGTCCACAAAAGTCATGACTGCGGGGAGATTCTTTGACTTAATTCCTTCAATCAGTCTCCATAGTGCAAGTATCTGAGCTATCGTATGTTCAGCATACTTTCATTATATGGGATTCCTGATGAAATTATTGCAGCAATCAGATCAGTATACGATGGTTCGACAACATTTGTGTCTACTGTTGACGGCGACACAGAACCATTTGAAGTGTTATGGGGCGTCCTCCAAGGAGACACACTTGCACCATTCTTGTTCATTATTGTGGTTGACTATGTTCTACGCATGTCCTTAGATCATCATAATGATGATGGGGTGATGATAACTCCACCTACTGGCTCCAGAAGTCGAGGAAATCCTGCCAAGTACCTAACTGATCTAGACTTTGCTGATGACTTAGGAGTACTCTCAGAATCATTAGAGGGAGCCCAGCGGCTCCTCAGCTCATTAGAACATGCTGCTTCTAGTGTTGGTCTTTTTATTAACTCCAGAAAGACCAAAATTCTGACAGTTAACTTTGAAAGTCCTCAGCAAGTCTCTGATCGGATGAGCATAAGCTCAAAGGATGGTATGCTTGAGCATGTGGACGACTTCTGTTACCTGGGATCATGGATCCGGAAGTCAGGTGAGGACCTTCGAATACGTAAGGGAAAGGCATGGGCAGCCTTGAATAGGCTTTCAAAGGATTTGGAAGTCACCTAGAATTAATCGGAAACTTAAGGTCCGATTATTTAGAGCAGCAGTAGTTCCAGTACTCCTCTACGGGAGTCCATGCTGGGCTCTAACTGCTGAGGACACCAAATCTCTGGATGGCACATTCACAAGAATGCTACGCCGGGTACATTGTGTCAAGTACAATGCACACATCTCCAACCAGACACTATATAACATTAGAGGTGTCTCATTGGTTCCCCCAAGCTTGACACTAGAACAAAATCTCCTCCGCTTTGCAGGACATTGCTTTCGCCGTGAGGACCAGCCAGTGCATAATCTTGTACTTTGGCAGCCTCATGGAATGAATAAGCATGGTGGACAGCCCATGACTTTCTTGAGACGCATCTTAAAGGACACTGGCCTTAAAGATGCGGATGATCTAGCAAATGTCATGGGTGATAGGGAGTTGTGGTGGTGCAATTTTGTTGACAAGCCGGCACAGCATTCTTAAAAATGCAGCTGCAATGCAGCATGCCTATCCTAGTAGTAGTAGTAGTGATCTACTTGGTCGAAATCCGTTTTGGTTCTTACGCAGTAGTTTATCTATGTGAGGCCTAATCCTATATAGAATCATTTTATTGTATATTTTGGCAGCTACCACAAGCAGACAGACCCCACGATAGTTTGTTGGTATACCGAGGTCTCCTTTCTTGAGGAGAAGCTTTAGTTGACCTTTAGTCCAAATTGGTGGTTGCTTTTCCCCTTTTAACATCCGGTTGCAAACATTCAATAATGGTCTATTTAGCACTCCGGTTTTCCATACCTCTGCTGGGATTTCATCTAATCCACTCGCTTTATTATTGGACATGCTTTTAATGCTTCTTTGGAGTTCGGCAGGTGTGAAATCCCCTATCTCTATAGGTAGTGTCTTGTCATATATTTTCCTTGTAGGGCTGACCTCAATGTTTGGTGGCTGCCCAAGCAAGTTGCTGAAGTGATTTTTCCACTTCCCCGCACGTTCTTCGGGACTATCGGCTTTGAGGCGCCCCTTTGCACAACTTTTCCGACCAGATACCTCATTCACAGTTTGCCAGGTAAGTCTTGATTGTTGCTGTATGTGAGCAGTTGTAATTGCTTCAATTTTATCCTGTATGTACTTTTCCTGGCTGATGTTGTAGGGCAATTTAAGATCGTCCTTAGCTTTCTCAACCTTATTAATGTTTTCTGTTGTTGGTTGTTCGGTTTTAACTTTGTAGGCTATATCTTAAGATCTTCTCTCTTACAAGTAACCTCAAAGTTTTGCCATGGCACATACTGTTTTCGTTTGGGTTTCTGGGGGATATGCCTCTTAGCTGATTCCTTGTGGGCTGTTATTATATTCTGGTATATTGAATCGGTGGACTGGTCTTCATCCATTGACTGAAGTGCTTCTAAGAGGTTTTGAACTTCTACTATGTAAGCATCCTTTACTGCATTGTCAGTTATGAGTTTCTCCCAGTCATAGTTGATTTGCTTGCTTGTCCTGGGTTTGCTGGCTCTCAAACTGAGTCTGATCTCTGCAGTCACAATTCTGTGGTCCGAACCAATTAGGTTGAACGAGCTGTATGCCTCGCAGTTGATCATGCAGTTTCTCCACTTTTTGTTTATAAGGATGTAATCCAGTTGTGCTTTGGTTTCATTAGGGTATTGAAAGGTCCATAGCTTCCCCTTACTCTTTTCGAATGTGTTGTTTGTTGGTATCAATTCACATTCTTCCATTAGGTCTAAAAGTAAGTACTCATTTCTGTTATTTATCATCTATCATTATAGGTGTAACCCTTGATGTCTTCTGGGCCAATTTGCGCATTCAGGTCACCAGCAATGACTTTAACATTGTGTTTCGGAATGTCCTTTATAAGTCCAGTCAGATCTTCATAAAACTTAACTGCTTGTTCTAGCTCTGAGGCATTGGTCGGACTGTAGCAACATATAACTGTTGTCTTAATAACTTGAACAAAATTTGCCAGGCATATTTTACCCAAATTCATGTTATGTTGCTTCACAACCATTTTATCTTAAATCAAATCGTAAATCAAATTATGACCGATAAGTCTTTTCCATGTAATCCTGCAATGAACGCCGAGTCGCTTATTTGAATCCCATCTTTATTCCGGAGACTTGAAGTTGTCTTACAAACTGATCAGTAGGTCCAATAATCATAAAAAAATACCTTCGCAATTAAAATATTTTGTGATCTTTCTCGTGGAGACTTCCAATTGGCACCACTGAGCATAGAAATTAGCAGAAATTGAACGCAAACCCCAAACTTCATCTCCTTTACCGATAACGCGATATATCGGACCCAGTATCTTCTACCCCAGTTATCTCGAAAACTAAGCAAGATATGGAAAAACGGTTTCCATATGTGGATTCAGCATGAAATCGTGCATCAGATAGGATATGTTTCAAAAATTCGACTTTTTGGTCAGAAAATGCGCTACCCCCCCCCCCCCCCCCCCCCTCCTCCTCCCTTAAAGGACGATTAAATGTCAACACAAATTATTATTGATAGAAAAAAAAAATATCCCTATTAGAAAAGTTAAATGTCACGTAAATTTTAAAAATACTTTGACTTCAAAGGTTACAGTAGAAAGCATTTTTTTGGATGTATTGGTTTTGCGAAAATACTACAGTAATAAAAATTATAGAAAATGATATACACTGATGTACTGTGGTACATTACTGTAGGCTTTAGGCCCTAAATTAATTAGCCAGCTATTATTAGACATTATTAGCATTTACTATTAGACATTTTAATATAATATAATTTAATATTAGAAATTAGCTATTATTAGCAGACAGTTATTAACGCAAAATGAAGGCTTACAAGCTAGATACCACCATACATGATGCCAAGTGCATTGATTGTCAGGATGGTACTACTCACCCCTCAATCCAAACTCAGTGGTATCAGATTATCTGGTCGATGCCAGAAAATTATTCAAACATTCTAAAAAGTGTCAGTGATAAATAGAAATGAGCCTTCACCTAAAGAAATCCTGGTTTCTTACCTCATCTATGACAGAAAGTGACCTGTGTCCTATAAAGTTGGGCGAGGCAGAGATTTCTCATGTGTCTTCATACATTTACCTGGGAGAAGTGATATCCATCAACCCAATTGTCCCAGTTGCGAAGCATATCGAAGACGAAATCAAAATGCATATGGGTAACTGTCATAAATTATACTCTTTCTTAGATAAAAACTGTAAAACCCCTTTCCTACTAAAGAAGACAGTCTCCTAAGCGGCTCTGCAATCGATGTTATTATACTGGTGTGAAATATGGCTGACACCAAACATTAAACCAGTCATTAAACCACAAAATCACCTTGAAGTCCATCAAAGATATTTAAATTCCATCAAAATGGACTTTACATCCATTTTTTCTCTGTTTGTGTGTGTCGACCTTCCTTCGTCCGTCCATCTTACACGGCATTCAACCCTGATCTGGTCACCCATTAGGTATACTCGGATCATACAGTACTCTAATGATTGCGGGTGACATTCACAAGGACAAGACTAAGCTCACACTGATTGCCGATGGAGATTGGTCGCTGGTCAAGAAGACTGAGAGAAAATAGCCTCTGCTTATGTGATACACTACAGACAGATATTCCATTCATGCCCCTGACGCCAAAGCACGTTCGCACATCATAGACTATCCACCAGTGACTGCCCCTCTCAGTTCAATATTCAGCACTCTATGGTTGTCGTGCTACTTCCCTTCGTTACAAAGTAATGCTCGTTTCCACCCCAAATGAATTAAAATAACTAACTAACTTTCAAAATACATTAGTGCAATCTTTGTAGTCCAAAGAAATCAGATATTCTGAACACAAGTCAAAGCGCATTATTTCTGTATCCTGCAGTGATGTCCATTCAAGAGTTACAATATATAAGCTAAAACTGAGACAATGGAAATCAAACAGTTTCTAAGAGAGCTGTAATCCAATTTCATACTGATTCCTACAACATAATCAATAAATCATAGTTTCATATTCGGAGAACATGTTTCCTCTGCATAGAAAAAGTACATAAAATAGGGGCATCACCCACATGTAAGTTCAGATGAATCTTTCATTAGTGTTACCAATAGTGGGCCTGGTCAATCACTAGCATCCAAAAGAGGACAATCGACGTCTGGCTGTATGTTGTATTTCTAAACTTTTAATAGACTACATTTGTACAGTAGTGTGGTTCAATACTTCAATTTTATGAAAGATTAGACATAAGTCTCCACTAATTATACCCCTACGCAACACAAAGGCTCACCCGAGTGTACGTGGAATGGCTTACCCACAATTTGAAAAGCAATTGAAATAGTTAATTATATGATACTATTCATTCGAGCTAGTGATATAAAAATGTAAACTGGTTTCTATGATTTAGAAATTTCTTGCAAAAAAGCAGACCGCAGTCAGTTGACTGGGGTATGTTTTGTTACAAACTATATGCCGCAAATGCAAACATGCAATTGTCCTAGGCTTTTCAATCGATAAACTAGATACTAGTTTGGAAGTCATTCATCCCATCATTCATCCCATTCATCCCATTCATAGACATGTACAAAATTAAGTGAGTTCCCGAAGAAATGAAGCTATATGCTACCCATTTAAACAGGGGACTTTACATTTGCCTAACACTAGAGAAGCTTTAAAAGCATCTCAAATCATAAAGCGAGTGGATTAGATTAAATCCATGCAGAGGTATGGAGATAGAGAACAGGAGCACTGAACAGACCATTATCGGTTATTTGCAACCGGATGTTGAAAGGGGAAAAAGTCACCATTAATTTGGATTAAAAGTCATCTAAATCCTCTCTACAAGAAAGGAACTTCGGTATACAAAAAAGCAATCATGGTAACTGCATTAATATACAACTTATTGATTCTGTATAAAATTACACCACATTTAGAGAAACTACTATGTGAGAGCCAAAATGTATTTTGACCAAACAGTTGAACAATAACTCAGATACTAGCGCTACGGAGACTGGTTGAAGAATATAAGCAAAGATCAGTCTTGCAGATCTGACATTAGTTGACTTAAATAAAGCATTCAACTCCATCCAAATAGGTAAATTTCTTCAAATCCTATAAGAGCTTATGGAATATGAGAATTAATAGTTGATTTCATTGGATAGTTAGTTATATTGTGATACGAACAATTTAACTGACGAAGTTGAACAACGAATTCATGGTTGTTTTACAAGACTACTAAGGGCAGCCCTAAACTTCAGCTTCACGATCGTCGAGATATTTGGTACAATAATACAACCTGTATCAACTCAGTCTTCTATTCAGTGGGCTCTGCTGTAGAAGTAAATTCGTTGTCCATACCAGTACCAGATCTAATTTTCTAGCAACCAATGAAAGCTAAACATGTATACGACACGTCCGTGGGGCCTTCGCGAAGCATGAGGCTCAGTTATCAGATACAGATTAAAATTGAGCAATTCTATCGCAAAATCGGTATTTAAGATATTTAACCAAACCACCAATAAGAATAAATCAAAGAAGAGAGAAAAGTTCCCCCCTTCAGCCCCCCTCTTAATCTGCACCACCCTAACCCAAAGGCGCACAGAGGATTAATGAAAGGCAGAGGTATTAACAGGAAATTTGTAAATGTAAATTTGAATTTTAGGCGTTTTATTTTGTAAAAAATATTAAAACTTACCTTATGCCGATAGTATTGATAATGAAATATTAATTTAGCATGTCAAGACCTCAAATAAATTATTTAACTAATTATTCTAAAGAATCCGAATGAAATACTCAGGCAATCACTTTACGAGATTAATAATAAGCAAGCTGGCTTATTAGTATGGTGCTTATGTCCTATAGATGTAATTTCCCATTGCCAAGTAGTGGTGAGATGATTGGACTGGTTCCAACTAATGGGCAATATCAAGCATGCCAATGAGGGAAGTATAGAGTGACTAGGGCATTTAGATAACCCAATTACGTTTAGATCATTTAAAAACACATTTCTTAAAGCAAATCACTTGGAACTAATTAAAAACTGTAATAGGATGGGGTATGGGGATTACAGCTGTATAATTTTTAAGTATAATTATTTATATCTTATTCTATAAAATAACTAATTTCCAATAAAAGTCATGTTGAAAATACTGTTTTTACCGTTTCCAATAACGTAATTAATCATTAATTAATTAACTGAATTTATCTTACCTTCTCGAAGGCTACACGCAAATTCAACTTGGAAAATCTCTCTACTTTTGCCAGACTGCATGTGTATTAACTTTAAGTTATTAACTTTTAAAATTGAACATAACAGAACCACTGTAATCTGTACTGGTACTGCGGTTGGCTGCCGCATCTGGACTCATGTATCTGGTCAATGTTTGTTGATGTTTTTAATGGTTGCCGGGCGACAAGCTATCTCAGCTGGTGGTTCTTATTAATATTTCACTGTGTGTAGTGTTTAAATGTCAGCTGCAAATGTTATGAGATAATAAATAAATGTTGTTATTCATTGTTCTGGAAGAGGAATAAAAAAAATTATTAAATCAGTCAGAACACTACCGCTGCTTAAAGGACTAGTTTATCATGTTTAATAATACTATTTTCTTGATCTTTTCCAGAGCATCCAAAAAAATTCTAGATGTATTTCTGTTTTTATTAGTAATTTCAAGAATATATTGATGATATGGAAATTGTCTAAATAAAAGGGGCACATAACAGAACAACAGAATAACAGACACACCGATTGAGTTAGTGGTACCCGTATGCTAAGCTTGCTTACTTTCGTGGCTCGCCCCTCATATATAAACAAACTAGAAAGGGATACAAGACATGGGGAAACGAAATTGGAGGAGCGTGAAGCCTGGATAGACCTTACTTTACACATTCGCACCATATAGTAGTAGTATAGTATTAAGATATATTGTAACATATATAACATTGATTCAATGATAATGTAGCGTTCCCTCGACCAGGGATTCGCACCCTCACCAGGAGGACCTAAGGTGGCATGGGACTCATGTTAACATACTTACTGCCGTACAGGACTGCAACTGATCAGTGGATTTAGGATATAACGGTAGCTGCATGATTTATATTTGATAATAACAATATAATCTTTATATTATATTTATATTATATTATATTATCTTTATATATATTTTCTGCATTTTTGATGGGATTGTCATCCCTTCAATAATAATGTATTAATCATTGTAGAAAGCATGTGAAAATCAATGTTCAAATCATTTTTTTATCAATAATTACGATCTAGTCCGGATAAAGAATTCAGTTATTTACGATTGGATATAGGACATTACCCTGTAATAAGGCTTAATGGAGGAACGAAAAACATTTCAGGTAACATATTACTTACAGAAAGATACCAATTGAATCCATAACTACTGAGCTATGGGCAGAGGCATCATCAACCCCAACATGCAGAATTAACATTCTTTTGGATCCAAATACACCAGGAGTTGAAGGGGGTGAGATGCGCAAAATGTTTAGCATGCATTGCTTTACTAATGGTTGCATTGCTAATGCTTGAAGGCTTTTGCCTGAAGATATTGGGTAGCCATATATATTTACCTACGCTATCTATCTATTGCCTAGCTATCAATTTACCACTGAAGAAGAGCCCATGATTTATGCCTTAGCTGCCATTAATTGGATGCGTTTGTGTCTCTGGTATATTTTAATCAACTTATTGGATAAATTCGTTTGGGGTTGCAGCGCCCACTGTCAGATATACCGTAACGTTATGTGGGTTTGGCAGATGTCAGATTATGGAGGATATTTGATTAGCGAGAAAAATCACGTTTTTTGAAAAATGCCATTGGCTGTGTAAGATTATCCGAGCTTGAATTATTCACCCAGTATGAGCATAAACTTCACCTGTTTAACCATATTTGATACAGTATCCGTTATGTAAAGGGGATATTAATGTAGGTATGTCGATATTGGTTGCTTTGAGCGTTAAAATAGGAACCAATAATGCTGATAATCATACATCTTCTGGTCTACTTGAATCACAGACAGCTAGATCGAATACCATGCCTGTACATGTACAACTCAGATTGCTGGGTATCACATTTGATGGTGGAAAATACAAATGTGACTTTATATTTGTGAGCGAATATAAAACCAATATATAATGACAATATATGAGCAATAATCCCGAATACAGATGCTACATTGAATGTAGCATGGAAGGAACTCTGGTGTGATCAGATGATTAGAATCAAAGATGTGCCTTTTTGCTATGCAGTGCATAGTATATTAAATGGCATACGATTGTGTATTAGTAATAAAGCCCAATGTGCAATCATAAATGGTTGAGGTTATGAGCTCTTGGGAGAAAGGCCCCTTACCTTACTGATCTCGGAATTGGTTTGGACAGAAGAGTGGGGAGGTGTGAACAACAAGTCAGATGTTTTCAATATTTGTTTATATTACCAGCGGTTCATTGGTGTGGATTCATTCTTAAGTATTGATTAGCTACATCAAATTTCACCTACACTCGGTGTATTATATTTATTGGTCTTATTGGTGAAGCATTTATACTATCCTTAACATACTTGAGATAGCATTGTTATATTGAATCGAATATACAACGTAACCACAATTCTATTATTTCCATTGACAATCCTCCAGTAACCAAACCAAACCCTCACTCAAATAGATTCACCAACAGCAGGACCACTCCTGGTCGAGATCAGAATGAGCTTGACTAAGACGAGGAGGAACATCAGCTAATTATTATTATTGTAATTATCATACAGAACAGTCATGGCAATCAATGTCCGATATTCCACAAAATTTATTCGATTGGAGCCTCATAACTTAGGGTTAGGGTTACATGATATTAATTAGGGTTTTGGGCCACCATTTCAATTTGAATTAAAGTTTGGGACCGCGACTCTCGAAATCTGGGTTGAACATGCTCTGGGGGGAATTTGGCGCTGGTGAAAATACCCGAAGGGGCATTCCACGAGGTGGGGAATTTTTGCCTGTGACATCAGTGCCACAGTTTTGTACCACTTCCTTGATAAGACCCCTTGGCTGATACCTCCATAAATTCAACGTATTACAAAAATTTCCAATCGGTGGTAATTCAGCTCATTAACTGTTCTACATTCAAATAGTGTGAGATTCGCTAGAAATCTGATACACATTACACAATTTGTTACTTTTTAGAATAATATAAAAATATATAGAAAAATATTAAAAAGATTTAATAAGCATGTTTTTTTGTCTTTATTCTAGAATATTAAATTAATTATACATGTATATTAGAATATAAATTAAAGTCCAGAAGACAAAGTTCTTTTGAGCCACAGTGGAAAGTGTATTTTTATACGGGGGTGAGACCTGGACACTGACTAAATCACTTCAACAACGAATTAATGGTTGCTACACAAGGCTACTAAGGGCAGCCCTAAACATCAGCTGGAGACAACACATGACAAACGCCAAGTTTTATGGTACAATACCACCTGTATCAACCACCCTCTGTGAATGCAGATTAACATTCAGTGGGCACTGCTGGCGAAGTAAAGAAGAGGTCATACCAAATCTACTTTTCTGGCAACCAACTCATGGAAAGCGTAGTTGTGGACGACCAGCCATAACATATATAGATCAACTTGAAAGGGATACTGAAATTAGGAGAAACGAAATTGCGACACCTATGGAGAATCGGGAAGCCTGGAAGGATCTCATTTCCACTGTCCGAGTTCGCTCGACTTAGTAGTAGTAGTACTAAATTAATGTCCAACTTCAACAAGCTATATTTGTTGATTGACCATCTTTCCTTCTATGGTTCACTAAGGCCAAATTCAGTAATTCAGCCTCCTCCGACACCTCACGTAATGTGCTGCGAGGATTCCAGGATGTTGAACAACCCCTCTACCATTGAGTTCACTGCGCCGAGGACTGCAGCAGTGTTGCCTACGAGGATGGCGATCAGGATCCGTTGGATCAGGAATCGGTGGGAGCTCGGTTCCAGGGTGGCATTGGGGAGCTTCCTTCCGACTTCCAGCAGGAATGCTTCTGAACCCAGGCCGGGACGATCGAAAGTCTCGAACACAACTGGTGTGAAAACATAACCCTGGTCAATACGATCTTGGTACTTTTGGGCCTTGTGTGTCTCCTGCTCCCTCGCAGCACTGCCACCAGCAGACAGGGTTGAGTCGATATGGCTGGGAGCAAGGGGTCTACGACTGTGGCGTCACAGAGGAGTGACTTCCCCTGAGACCAGGGAACCTGTGACATCCCATCCACTCACTTGTTGTCTCCTCGACAGAGGCCCAGGGGCTCGAGCAATGAGGGAATGCCGCAGCTGGCCATTGCCCACTTAACGATATCGTTTATCATTGACTGGCTGGGCAACTGGCCAGCGCTGCATCGGCACGACAGACCGTGTTAGCCATCGCACTCGACTTGGCTACCACACCTGGCGCATTTGTTATGTTCTGTGATGCGGCAGCCCAGGGTTGCCACCGAGACACTGAACTGGACGTCAGTCAAATTCAGCCCGAGTGACGTGCATGGCACAGCGTCGAGCCAACATCCTGTGGTCGTGTGGTCGAGGGAGGTTAGCTGGGCAGAGTCGCGGGTAGAAGCGGAGCTTTGGAGTGAGGCGAGGTTCTCCCTGTGTTCTCCCTGAGAAAAGTTTTTGATAATAAATTATATACATTTTTTTATTTTACATTTTAGTTACTTCGACCCCAGCCAAACGGTTCCGTGGATGGAAGTCCCAGTCCAGGTACTGATGAGGCGACACCCTCAGAGGAATCGCGACCTGGTCTGATGGGAATGTTCCTCCAGGGGATGAATGAGTCCACCAACCACCCAGAAGAGGAGGACGGGGCCTCAGGTAATAAACATATAGTATATGTTGGAGAACATGAAGAGAAAAGACTTTAATATGAGTTTACTTAATGTTCTATAGTCACTATACTAGTCAGATCGTGATAATGTTGCAATATTAATTAATAATTAAAAGTATAAAAGTTTCAAGAAAGAGTAACACGAGTTGTACTGCATGCCTGATAGTTACTTGATTTTAGATTTGCTGCGCAAATAGTAATGAAGTATCTACTGATTAATTATATATTGGTTATAGATACGTTTTTATTTCCTCCCTGGTGTGTGGTTAATGGTTATAATTCACAGTTGTTTTTTTTATCAGAGTTTCAAAATTTTCAAAAACAAAATTTTAAATTTAGTACCCAACGAAAGTATAGCCGTTCATCCAGTCGCTTAATAAATATTACCATTGCATTCACCACCCGAGAAAACCTATATAGATTATGAATCAGGCCATATAAAGTTATAATTCATTTCTTTAAAATTGAAATGTTCATGTTGTGCATCCAATTTTAGCACCCAGCGAAAAGTAGTATAACCGTCAGTAGTAGGGTCTTGGGCGGCTCTGTGACAGTTAGACCCCACTGACACCCATTGGGTGTCATATGACACCCAATTATCACCCTATGGGTGTCATTGGCGCCAGACTGTCTGGGTGACACCTCCCAATTAGACTAATTAGACCCTAATTGGCAGGTGTCATCAATTAATTAGTACAATTAAACCCTAATAGGGGTCTTACGACTCCTAATTAGGGTTTAATTGATTATCCTAATTAATCAGACTGATTAGCGCCCTGACACACAATGGGTCATCAGAGTTGTCTAACTGTCACAGAGCCGGCTCAAGAGGGTGTCATAAGTGACACCGCAGCTCTTTTATTCATTAATACTTATTTATTTATATTTAATTTTAATTAATTATTTGTATTCTATTTTAGATTTACCAATAATTAGTTTTATATATTGGTTTCTATATAACCTCATGGACTTTCATCTCGTTATACTTAGACATAGGGTATACAGCTCCCTTACTGGTAACTAATTACTCCAGACAGCTTTATCGTTGACCTTTGACCCCCAATTAGCTTTAACCAAGCAACAGCTTATTAATAATAGTTGTATCCAAGCGCCCCGCCCCCTCTGTTACACCTACCGGTAGTTGTAATACCGGTATGTTACACCCACCGGTAGTTGTAATACCGGTATGTTTATTTTATTCATTAATACCTATTTATTTATATTTAATTTTAATTAATTATTTGTATTCTATTCTATTTTACTTTATTTATTCATTTGTACTTTATTTTAAATTAATTAATTGTATTACTTTTACTTTATACATTGATTTCTATTTTTAGATTAATTAGTTTTTATATTACCAATGAGATCACTATGACATAATGTCTATATTTAACTTTATAATTACCTATTGGATCCCCCGTTCACCACATTCCCGGCAACTATCAACTACGTTCATCGGCGGGGACCCCTCCTCTGCCCTCATTATTCATTAAGTAGATACAACAGGCAGTGAATCTACACGTATACCCCCAAGGCAAATATAAATGAGCAATCCCGTCTGTTAGCAGCCCCTTTGATGACTCACTAATAATCCCAACGCGGCCTTGACTACACCAAATCCGTATATCGCTCAAGGCTAATGTTCCAGCGGCCCTCCATTGTTCCCACTATAGCCGGCATCGCTTTGTCCCTTTCCTATATCCAGACAGCCCGTATCATAACAATGAAGCGCCACTAAACACGCATTCCTCTCTACTAATCCCATTCCTTTGCACCAGACCTGCTTCTGTTATACAGCCAACTCAACATAATTACTCAAGTTGCCTACATGAGTTTTCTAATATAGATTCATCATCATGAGAAGTTGCCCTGGTTACCGCTTATGCATGAACATCCAATCAGCGGGGTTCATTTCTGCTGCTGCGCTCTGATTGGGTCATTTAAGAGACAAGGGCCTCCCTTAATAACCGAATTGCTATTTAATACATCCCCCACCAATATATTAGGTCATTATTTCAATTGCAAGTTACGATTAACATCATTTACCATTATTTTGTTTTTGAATTTAATATTATTTATTAAGAATATTTATTTGTTATCATCGATCATCAACCCACTTATATAGTTGTATTATTGTCATTTCGCCGCGTTATCGCTCATAGTCGACAACAAACTTTCCGCGTAGCCGTCGCGCAATATTTCTAATTTCCGATACCATTCCGTTCTATCGATTAATAAACTCTCTCGTCGTCCACGGCAACCAACTTCCTCATCGCCACCGAACTCCCAAACTTCTTCTTTCCGTGAATATTTACTAACACCGTAAGTAAAATCTGCCTTCCACCATAGCTATACTTTTGATGCAGCTAGCAAACAATTTACATTTAATGTCTATCGGTACAACAGTATTGCAGTAGGCTCATTATTAATTACTATCAGACTGCGGTGGTACCGATAGCCTAAACCGTGATCGAGGCATTCAATCAATAGGTCTACATCCGCCTATTTGCTTACAGTATTTTTTATCTTTTTACAAATAATCAACTTATTTTTCTAGTGTCATTTCGCCGCGTTATCGCTCATCGTCGACAACAAACTTTCCGCGTAGCCGTCGCGTAATATTTCAATATTTCTAATTTCCGATACCATTCCGTTCTATCGATTAATAAACTCTCTCGTCGTCCACGGCAACCAACTTCCTCATCGCCACCAAACTTCCAAACTTCATCTTTCCGTGAATATTTACTAACACCGTAAGTAAAAACTGCCTTCCACCATCTGACGATACTATCGATGCTGATAGCAAACAATTTACATTTAGGCCTAATGTCTACCGGTACAACAGTATTGCAGTAGGCTCATTATTAATTACTGTCAGACTGCGGTGGTACCGATAGCCTAAACCGTGATCGAAGCATTCGATCAATAGGCCTAAATGTGTCTAGGCCTATCTGCTTTCTCTACCTGACTACCGGTACCGCATCATTCGAGTTAGCCTAATGCCACTGTAGTAGCGATATAGACCCTACTGAACAACAATGAGTACTGCAGTTTTCACTATATATCATACTGACTAACTGAGATCTCACACAGCGATTAGCTAGGCCTATCGTTGATTTGTATTGGTTTGCGCTATGTCGGACTTCTGGCAGACTTTTCACTAGCACTACTGCACTGACTGACTGCTGTTTATAGACCCTCTTTCCACGAATAATAACTGCCATCGCTATTGTGTCTTGGTTATCGCCACTATCTGGCAGCTGGTACACTAACACTACTGCACTAGACACTGCCGACTGTCTGCTTTATGTTTCACTGCCTGATTGCTACAATACAGCAATAGGCCTAACTGTACAAACACAGTATTATTGCCTAGTAACCGATTAATACCTACTGTTTTACTTTATTTTTAGCAAGTATACAGTTTTTTTATTTTTACAAATAATCAACGTATTTTTCTAGATTCAAGATGCCTATGTCTAGCAATAAAGTTAGCTGCCCCATCTGCGACAAAGAGACACGGAGTGATCATTTATCTCGCCACATTAAAATTCATTTCGCGCAATATAGATGCGACTGTTGTTCGACTTGGTCCTCGGAAAAGAAGACACTGGTTGGCCATCTTGTTTCGTGTCCTCAGGGGGGAACAGGATTTACTTACGTAAATGAGCCAGCCGATTGCCGCTGCGGGGATTCGCTCACCCTATCATCCTTTACTGAGCATGAATGCTACACTCGACTTTTTTCGCGGAAACGCAAAACTCCGGCTACCTCCCACTCATCCTCCATCAACTCTACTCCAGAACAAGTCGGCGGCGGCGGCTCCAATAACGAACCTTCAACGTCGCAAGATTCTATTTCCCCAAACAATCCATTTCAACCCCCCACCAACGGAAGCGCACACGGACGACTGTTTACCTATAACAATGACCTCGCAGAAACAAGACTCGACGCTGAATTAACATTAAACGAAAATTTTCCACATATTCAAGAACACGTTAGTAGCCATTTACGTAGTGCTTTGGGAACTTTTTTAAGAGTCTGGCTTACAATCAATATCGTAATGGAGCGTGAAACCAGCGAGGGTTTTCAAATTGAATCATTCTGTTTTAAATCTAGCGGTAACAATAATCAAATTCTAAATAATAGCGACTTTAATAACTGGTTTTCTAGCGCCGTCAATCGTATCGATCAACTGTTAAGCGTGTTTCTCTGCCTCGGCTCGGGTTGGCGCATAATAGCCATCGAGCGAATAACTATTGAGATTGCATGTTCCCAACGCAACCCCTATTTAAAGGGTCAAGGCTTCAATAATTCTAAATTATTATTAAATAAAAAATGTACCGTAAGCGTAGACTGCCCGCTGGGGGAATGCTTTAAATACGCAGTATTGGCCGCCGCAAATTATAAGAAAATTGATAGAAAACAAAATAATATCAAAAGAATTTCAACGTTTACTCCTTTCCTAAACATGTTTGATTTTTCCAATTTAAGTTTCCCGGTGGACAGAGTAACTGGTATTCCCCAGTTTCTGAAAGCAAACCCTATATACTGTATAAACCTTCTTTATTGGAGTAATACGGAAGAACTCTCAATTTTAAGTCAACCAGATAGCGCGCACTGTTCCGGTAAAACTGTACTAAACTTATTATTTATCGAAGCCACAAGCAAAAACCCCGCCCACTATGTAGCTATTACTAACATAGATAGATTAATAAATACGAAAGCTACTTCTAAAGGCAACAAGACGCACTGCGAACGCTGACTCAGAGCCTTTTACACTGACAAATCATTGGAAGAACATCGAGAGCGTTGCTATATGGGTAAACGCCAACTCGAGTATATGCCCGAAAATCTCTTGGTTAAATTTGATAGGTACGATAAGACTCTATCCCCACCTTTCAGTATATACGCCGACATTGAAACTATTCTAGAACCTACAAACAATATTAAACTCCCACAGAAACATATAGCTAGCGCGGCAGCCTTTTATACAGTACCAAATCAGAAATTAATTAACCCTCCTAAAACAGATGTTCAAATTTTCCGTGACGATGGCAGTAACCACGTAATGCGCGACTTTCTAACCGCTATGGAAAGTCATTGTAGGGAGTTATACGATTGGTCCATTTCTAGTACAAACACGCACGCCCCCATGCAACTCACTACTAGCCAACAAACTGACTTTAATAACGCTACACAATGCTACGTCTGCAACTGTAATTTAACCCCCGATTCTCATAATTTAAACCTCAATGACAATCTCAGCACCAAAGTCCGCGATCACGATCATTATAGCGGGGAGCATCGAGGGGCTGCTTGCGTCAGCTGCAACAGGAAACTTTCCCTAAAACGGAATAATTTTTATATTATATTTCATAACTTGAGGAAATTCGATATGCATTTACTACTAAAAGAAGGAATGACCGATAGTTCTAGAACACACTGGAAAATGACTGTAATACCAAAAAACACCGAAACTTATATTCACCTTAAAGTTAGCTTTCCAATCGATCCGAGTACACCAACAGCCAACGCTAAAGAAAGTATCTCCATTAATTTTCTAGATTCCTATAAATTTATGACTGCCAGCCTAGATAATCTTAGTAGTTATCTCACTAAAAATAACAGTAACCTAGCAACAGCCATACCCCATACACTAGCTCAAATGACCCAACTCTATCCCAACATTAGCGATAACACAATAAAAAACAAGGGCGTATTCCCATATTCCTACATTCAAAATATTTCAAACCTACACGAAACTACACTCCCCCCAATAGAAAGCTTCTATAATGATCTCAAATTGGAACAATGTAGCGCAGACAACTATCAGCGCGCGCTTACTACTTGGGATGAATTAAACTGCGCAACAATCTTCGACTATATGATTGGCTATTTGGTTCTAGACGTTACCCTATTGGCTGATACTTTCGAGCAGTTCCGATCCCTCTGTCTTACTAATTATGGACTCGAGCCCGTAATGTACTTCACTGCCCCGGGATTAACTTACGACGCGGCGCTGAAATTCACGCAATCAGAAATTCAATTACTATCAGACGCTTCCATCTACTCGGACTTTGAAACAAATATTAGGGGTGGTCTAGTTTTCTTGAATACGCATTCTGTAGACGCAAATATTCCCGATAAACCCGACTACGACTCCAGTCTCCCCGAGAAATATCTAATTCCCATCGATGCGAATAACCTTTACGGCTGCGCCCTGAGCCAGAAACTTCCCTACGCTAATATTAAACTCGTAACTACCCCCATAGACCTAGCTACAGTAGACGCGAGTGGGGATACTGGTTATTATTGCATAGTTGATCTACATTACCCGAAAGAAATTCATGATTTGACCGCTGATCTGCCTTTAGGAGCGGAGAAGATGTCAGTCCCTAAATCCTTTCTTAGCGAATACATGGAAGATCTTTGGGAGCATTACAATCTCACCGATACGGCTACCTGTAGACCATACAACGATACCTGTACTAAGCTACTACTACATCAGTTTAATAAGGTTGAATACGGTATCCATATTAAGCTACTTCAACTCTATTTGAAGCTCGGTCTTAAACTTACACAAGTACATAGGGTCTACTCTTTCTCGCAAAAATATATTTTCAAGGACTACATTAGTTTTAATACGAATAAAAGACAGTCGGCAAATAACCCATTCGAGGTCCTATTTTATAAGTTGATGAACAATGCCTTGTATGGGAAATGCCTCCAAAAGGTTAGAGACCGCGTTTCTTTCAGGTTATGCAATAGCGACGAACAATGCGATTTGCTCTTAGCCAAGCCCAATCACGAATCGTTTGTTGTCTTTACCCCCAACTTGAGTGGTCATACTTTCACTAAAGAGGCTGTTTGCCTAAATCAGGGCGTGTTCATCGGTTGCACTATACTAGATCTATCTAAGCTACAGATGTACGACCTATTTTACAACAAACTGAAGCCTCTAGAACAAAAACTGGATTGCCAGATTCGCTGTCTAGCCGGTGACACGGATTCTCTAATGCTAAGCGTAACTAATGCACCACAGCTAACCTTTCTACGGGCAATGTTTGAGGGTGGTTTCCTAGATACTTCCAACTACAGTACAACACATCCACTCTATACCATTAAACACAAAGCGGCTCTCGGCTTCGTAAAAGATGAGAGCTGCGGTTTGCAGTATAAACAGTGGGTTTTCCTTAAACCAAAGGTCTACAGTTTTCAATCCTACGATGCCCCAATCAAGAAAACCGCCAAAGGTGTATCTAGATTGGTTGTCGCTAAGCAACTAACACACGAGGATTATGCAGACTGTTTTGAAAACGAGGCAATGCTCTTCCGCTATATCTCTACCTTCACTTCTAGAAAGCATCAAATTTTTACTGGTCATGTCTATAAGAAGGCACTAACGCTCTGGGATACGAAATCATATTGGAGTAGTAAATATAGCAGCAAACCATACGGGCACTATAGCACTAAGCTTGTTAGACCGGCGAAACGAGTAGTAATCCCCCCTACTAGGATTTAAATTTATTTTTCTAGAATAAGAAATTGAACAACAAAATAGAAATAACCAATAAACAGTTTACCGGAAAAAACATTGCCAAATTTGAACTAGAGAAAATTTCACAGCAAATTACAGGTCAAAATTGCTTAAAACCAAACATGTTTATCTACAAAGGTGACGATTCAACTTTAATGCTATTTCCCAGTGGCGCAGTAACAATTGTAGGCCTGTGCAATAATTTAGCTAGTGAATTGCTTTATTTAAAACAAACTATCGATATGCAATTACAAAATTTGAAACTTAATACCGAAACACGAACTATTATTTTTCCAAGTGTTAATTTTAAATTATTAATGAAAAAATGTGGACATCATACAATTAATAATAAAGCAATATTTATTAGCTATACCCCCGAATTATTTTGCGCGATTAGAATATATATAGGACGTGCATATTTCAGTGTATTTCATAGTAATAAAATCGTTTCCATGTGTCCTGCCGGTGAATTCCCCGGATCATTATCTATTTTACAAACTTTATTATTAAATTAGTTTATTTACTATGGTATACATGAAAGTTTACTATATTATTTATTTTGTGTTGGTTTTTATTTTTCTGTGAGTAGGGTTTGAATCCGTGACCATCCGTGTTACCTACTTTTTATAATTGCATTAGTAGGACTCGAACCCTGGTTTAACTTATTTTGTGTTGGTTTTATAATGGTCGCGAGTAGGGCTTGAACCCGTGACCAGCTGTTTTTCCTATTTTGTGTCTACTTTTTATAATTCCCATAAAACGGGATATGAATCGAACCTGTGAGCATATGTTTTTCCTATTTTACCTCTTCTTCTCCATCTTTCTCACTCAAATTTTCCTCATTTTCTAGGGGTTACTGTTTTTGTATCCCTTTCAAAATATTCATAACTTTATGACATTTATTTTCCATTGTCTGTTTTATATTTAATATATCACGCTCATCTCTCTTTTTCTTTTCATCTTCACTAAAAATATCTTCGGATTTTTTAAATTTTTTTTGGTAAAGGAGCCATTAGTTTTTCCTTATGTTTCCATATGACGAGATAAATTGTCTTGTCTCATTTCTTTATTACAAACCAAACAACTTTCATGTTTATGCATTATATAGCAATGTCAATTGATAATATTGAATTTTCACATTATATTTATGTTAAATTATAAATTAATGCTACAATTATTATTTATATTATAAAAACAGAAATATTCGAGTTATATTGCATTATATATTTTACATTGAAGTGGAATACTTTAGATGTTGGGGGAATCTGGTTTGCGAGGGATATTTGAATGGCGAGTATAACTATCCTTGAGAGCTAGTGCAACGCTATTTCACTATGGATGGGCTTTACCGCTGTACTCACATCTGCTCTCTCATTGGCTGCTCGATGCCTCCGATTAAGGGTCTAAGGCCTTCAAGCTGGTCATTTGCTTAGTTCTCTAATTGGAGGGAAGTGAGTTTGGACCCTAGAAGAGCATTATTCTTTTTCCTAGCTCTTGGTTAACTCTAGCATACACTATAGCTTTGACTCTCCCGGCTATAGTGATAGTATGCAACATTGGGAGTTAATGTGAGTACATATTTCAGTGTATTTCATAGTAATAAAATCGTTTCCATGTGTCCTGCCGGTGAATTCCCCGGATCATTATCTATTTTACAAACTTTATTATTAAATTAGTTTATTTACTATGGTATACATGAAAGTTTACTATATTATTTATTTTGTGTTGGTTTTTATTTTTCTGTGAGTAGGGTTTGAATCCGTGACCATCCGTGTTACCTACTTTTTATAATTGCATTAGTAGGACTCGAACCCTGGTTTAACTTATTTTGTGTTGGTTTTATAATGGTCGCGAGTAGGGCTTGAACCCGTGACCAGCTGTTTTTCCTATTTTGTGTCTACTTTTTATAATTCCCATAAAACGGGATATGAATCGAACCTGTGAGCATATGTTTTTCCTATTTTACCTCTTCTTCTCCATCTTTCTCACTCAAATTTTCCTCATTTTCTAGGGGTTACTGTTTTTGTATCCCTTTCAAAATATTCATAACTTTATGACATTTATTTTCCATTGTCTGTTTTATATTTAATATATCACGCTCATCTCTCTTTTTCTTTTCATCTTCACTAAAAATATCTTCGGATTTTTTAAATTTTTTTTGGTAAAGGAGCCATTAGTTTTTCCTTATGTTTCCATATGACGAGATAAATTGTCTTGTCTCATTTCTTTATTACAAACCAAACAACTTTCATGTTTATGCATTATATAGCAATGTCAATTGATAATATTGAATTTTCACATTATATTTATGTTAAATTATAAATTAATGCTACAATTATTATTTATATTATAAAAACAGAAATATTCGAGTTATATTGCATTATATATTTTACATTGAAGTGGAATACTTTAGATGTTGGGGGAATCTGGTTTGCGAGGGATATTTGAATGGCGAGTATAACTATCCTTGAGAGCTAGTGCAACGCTATTTCACTATGGATGGGCTTTACCGCTGTACTCACATCTGCTCTCTCATTGGCTGCTCGATGCCTCCGATTAAGGGTCTAAGGCCTTCAAGCTGGTCATTTGCTTAGTTCTCTAATTGGAGGGAAGTGAGTTTGGACCCTAGAAGAGCATTATTCTTTTTCCTAGCTCTTGGTTAACTCTAGCATACACTATAGCTTTGACTCTCCCGGCTATAGTGATAGTATGCAACATTGGGAGTTAATGTGAGTACATATTTCAGTGTATTTCATAGTAATAAAATCGTTTCCATGTGTCCTGCCGGTGAATTCCCCGGATCATTATCTATTTTACAAACTTTATTATTAAATTAGTTTATTTACTATGGTATACATGAAAGTTTACTATATTATTTATTTTGTGTTGGTTTTTATTTTTCCGTGAGTAGGGTTTGAATCCGTGACCATCCGTGTTACCTACTTTTTATAATTGCATTACTAGGACTCGAACCCTGGTTTAACTTATTTTGTGTTGGTTTTATAACGGTCGCGAGTAGGGCTTGAACCCGCAACCAACTGTTTTTCCTATTTTGTGTCTACTTTTTATAATTCCCATAAAACGGATACGAGTAGGGATTGAACCCGTGACCATATGTTTTCCTAATTTATGTTTAGTTTAGATACTCTAGTTATTCTATGTTTACTTTTTATATTTTCATGACTAGGATTCGAACCCTGGTTTAACTTATTTTGTGTTGGTTTTATATTGGTCGCGAGTAGGGATTGAACCTATGACCTCCTGTTTATTTTCCATAAAACGGGATATGAATAGGGATCGAACCTGTGACCATCTGTTTTTCCTATTTTGTGTTTAGTTTAGTTACTCTAGTTATTCTATGTTTAACTTATTTTCTGTTGGTTTTATATTGGTCGCGAGTAGGGATTGAACAAGTGACCATCTGTTTATCCTATTTTGTGTTTAGTTTAGTTACTCTATGTTAAAGTGAATTTTCATATTATATTTATCTTAAATTATAAATTTATGCTACAATTATTATTTATATTATAAAAACAGAAATATTCGAGTTATATTGCATTATATATTTTACATTGAAGTTGATTACTTTAGATGTTGGGGGAATCTGGTTTGCGAGGGATATTTGAATGGTGAGTATAACTATCCTTGAGAGCTAGTGCAACGTTATCTCACTATGGATGGGCTTTACCACTGTACTCACATCTGCTCTCTCATTGGCTGCTCGATGCCTCCGATTAAGGGTCTAAGGCCTTCAAGCTGGTCATTTGCTTAGTTCTCTAATTGGAGGGATGTGAGTTTGGACCCTAGAAGAGCATTATTCTTTTTCCTAGCTCTTGGTTAACTCTAGCATACACTCTAGCTTTGACTCTCCCGGCTATAGTTATAGTATGCAACCTTGGGAGTTAATGTGAGTAAAGGTTAAGATATTAGACTTCAGGCTCCCTCTATTGGTTCATTATTCTTAACTTTATAAAATAACTCAACCCGTATTTAAAGTTTTAAAAATTATGACTTAGTCGACTAATTTTCCAAAGTATATATTATAAAAACATATAATTTCTTGAATAAATAGACCTAATAGTAATAAATAATGTGGGGGTAAATACATTTATAATTCTAATATAATTATTAAGGATAAATAGTCCTAATACTAATATAATTATGTAATAGTAAGCAAAATTTTTATGCGCAACCATCAGACATTATTTGGAAATAAAAGATCACACAGCAGGAGGCTAACTTGCTGGGATCGACAAAGGCTTTATGTGCGGTGTGCCGCTATGTCTTATATTGGGTGGATGAGAGAGCCCCCCTAAGCGTAACATTGCGAACATGGGCTATATTGCTAGAGAGAGAACTACATACAAGACCACATGGAGGTTCATGGAGTGTATGGGAGTGGATGGGTTTATGGATGGAGGAGCCTTGACCATTGAATAATTAATTTAGTGTAGGAAGATGTCGCGCCATTAGTCTGACACCGAGAGGGCACAGAGAAACACCAGAAGATGCCTTAACATCACTAACTATGGGCCTACTAGACACTATTAACCGCACACTATAATAAAGGTAAACAAAATCCTTACCGCATTTTCAGCTATAATGAGCGACAGTTCGCGGCAAACTATAGAGAGTTTCCAGATTACTAAACGTTTCAAAACTATTAATTTTTATCCTTTGACGGAAAATTATGTTCAATTGTCCCGTTCAACAACATTACACTGGTACACATTTGATAAAATATGTTCACAATTGTACAAATCTGGGTTTTCTGGTGGCCTTTATCGTAGAAACAATAAAATAAGTTTAGATAGCTAAAGTATAATTATATGACGGTAATAACTAGGGGATATAGCATATGAATGTTAGCCTTATTTGGGCCCTCAAGCTTATTAGCAATAGAGATATCTCGCTTGCCGGCCGGCCCTCGTGCAAATTTAGCGGCGCCAAGGCTAACGGGGCACCTCGAAGACAGTCTGGCTATAGTAGAGTAGAATGGATATACGAGTCCATAGCTAAAATACATCTGCCATGGAGCCTTCGCGTAGCACTATGCTCACCAAATATATTTATAATTCTCTATCCGCGAAATTTTCAGGAATTTTAAATTTTTGCCGTCGCTTCGCGGAAAATATAAAAAGTAAACACAAAATAGGATACACAGATTGTCATAGATTCGATTCCCTACCCCCGACCAGGGTCATTATGACCCTCCCCGGTGTTTGTACAACATTTTATAGCCCGGTAGTATTAGGGTTAAAGCTACTAATCTAAAACATAACAAGTGCAATTATCCTATCTGTTCCAACTCAGTGTCACTACTTTAGATAATATACTATAATATTAGTGAAAGCAGATGCTTTTAATTTCGCGATGAAATAATGTCAGCAAACGAAATATAGCGAATACATCATAGATAGAGTTTTAAATTAGTATGGTTTTATCTGTAATTTTTTATTTTGAACGTAATAATAAAAAGGTTATTATGTGACTCATGAAAATAAATCTTAAATAAAATACAAATGTTCCACCTTGGTGAAGTGGATGCAATGTATTTACACCTCAAGTGTGGAATCAGGTTTGTAGCCAGGATTTTTAAGTTGGGTAGACCTGGGAATATCGGAGTAGGCAGGCGGAAATGTTAATTTGGATAAATTTTACAATAGATTTAACTGATTAATTGTTTACAGCGGATAGAAAGCAAACCTACAGTAGGATGTACATGGAGTCCACCATTAATTCATCATTTGTATACAAAGCATAATTTAAACAATGGACGAAATCGCGTAGGTCCGCGTCTACCAGTCTACTAACGCATTAACTGTCTCCTTGAATGGCTTACTATCAATCATACTACTAAAAAATTCATTGGAGAGTGGGATTGAACTCGTTGTATAGTAAAAAAGTATACGAGTGAAATACTATATGTATAATTACAGGATGGCTGGGTGCAACCTTCGTTCACCTACAACCTCCCCCCAGGTGCAATCTTCGTTCGCGAAATTTTCAGGAATTTTAAATTTTGCAGTCGCATGGAGTGATAACCCTTAGGTGAAAGCTAAATTTGCTCTACTTTAATCAAATGGGGCATTAAAGCTATGAGTGTATTTTCCTCTACATCCTCCCTCGATCTTACGCAAATCTGGGTAAAAGGCAGTTGAAGGGCTATCATTCCCAACATATGTGGTCCTCCCTTTAATGTTTCATTGTTCTATTCATAGTCGCCTTTAAGAATTTCTCGGGAAAATAAGGACGTACACTTTCAACCCATGCGGCCCTCCCTTTCATGATTTCATTGAACTATCCATAGTATGAACAATCAAACCAAAGCCTTTGAATATCCTCGCGGCATATCAGCGGCGCCATGGCTAACGGCTTAATATTAACAGTGAAGCATCTAAAAGACAGAGTGTCTATGATAGGGCAGAACAGTATACTTACAGCCTAGAGGTGGTCGCCCTGAAAACTTTGCTCGCCATCAATACATACAAAGCATCGCTTGATGGATAGAGTAATAAGGGGATATTTTCATTTTGGTGAATATAATTTATAGCATTAATCACGAAAATCGCTAAATAATATATTTTTATTAAAATCAACTCTGATAAACAACTTGCATATCGAGTTTGTAAAGAATTCATAGGGATTGGCTGTTTATTTAGGGGTTAACAATCAAATTGATTACGAAGAAGCAGTAGGGGTCATTAATGGTATGCTGAGACTCACTTATTTCATGGCTCGCTCTCATAGTATAGATTAACTAGTAGAGAAAAATGAAAAATAAGTGGTTAAACATCTTATATTTTTTAAACATTATGGGGAAACAAGAATAAATAATTTACCGACAACATCAATATTAAATAATATAACAACAACGGATAAATAATTTACCAACAACATTAATAATAAATAATATAAGAACATCAACAATAACAAAAGATATAGTCAGAACAGTTTTCAATAAATAGAGACTGTTTATATTAATAGGGTTGCTGGTCTCCGAGAGTAACGCTTGGTTTAACCCTTTTAGGGTCCGATACTATTAATGGTTGAGATAATTTTCTCTTTAATAGATTGTTGAGATAGCCTTTTCTTGGGGGGTGAAATAGATTAAGGTGTGTTTGCTGCGGGAGAAAGATGCCTTCTCTGAGAGAACGTTTTAGTAATTCGAAAAGGCGCGCGATGGTAAAGTCGTTTGACAGGGTGATAGTGTTGGTATTTTTCGTATTGGTGAATATAATTTCTGTTGGTTTGTTCTCGATATGAATGTAAGGACTGAGATAGTAGTGAGAGTTGGGTGGGTTGGTTATATTTATCGTGAGAAAATCGCTGCCCCTAATATTGAGACCGTTGGTGAACTGAAAAGTGGTATTCTCTTCGTCTTTCATTAAAATGGGCCAGATACCAACATATTTTTCGGATTTGAACTTATAGATAAAGGCTGCGATACTGCTATTTATGAGATAGCGTTGGTGATTGGGGATCGTAATCTGCTTTGGTTTGAAAGCAAATTGTATAGCCATAGCCTTGAATCTGATTAGAGCCTCGCGCGCTTGAATCGTGTTAGCTATAGTAAAGGATTCGTTAAATTTTCTCTCGGTTATCTGTAAATCAATTTCTGAATCACTGATACAACTTTGTATCGATATTCGCTCGGAAATGTTGTCTTTGTAGACGTTAAGTTCATCGTAGCAGACACATTCACTATCCTCGATGGTTGAATCGAACCATTTCAATTCGCCGACCTCGGTTGGTGTAAGAAGAATCATGCCCCTAGAAGAAACAATAGCCTTTCCATTGTCAACCTCGTAGCCATTGGTGATCGCTAAATTGCGACTCGTTCCGAATATTTGTAACAAACCCAAAAGTGCAATAGTCAAAAGCAACCCAATTGCCCGGTTTTAGGACAAGGTGAGTAGTAGGATTAATAAAAGGGCGACAGATGTTTACATATTGTTGAAATAAATTGGCGCAGGCGACGGAAAATGTGATCCATGAACTGTTTACAGTGTCTTCCAGCTTTATTAACTCGAGTGGTTTCACTGGGTTAATACTTCCATAGGTGCCAACTCTATAATTGATTCCAAAGTAATAGGAGACTTTATTGGCGAAAAAGCATGTGAGCTCATTCAATTTCTCGCCGAAAGCGAGAACATCCTTGTCGAAAAGTTTAAAGAAACGAGTCTCCTCTTCCTCGGTCGGAGTCGACGAGTTCCAGATGAGAAGAAGAATCGAGTTTGCGATACTATGAAAATCAAATAAGCGATCATCGGAGAAGAAGGAGGTTACGAGAGTGGTTAAACCCAGTAGACGATTTGCCACATCTTGGTTGATGTTTTCTCGAATAAAATCGACTATACTAGTTGGAATCGTAAACGTTTCGGGCGAAGTAGTTAGATTGAACGTTATTTTGTTGTCCCTTTTTAAAAGTTTGAAACCGTGGTTGGAGGAATGAAGTTTATTATCGTCGAGGGTTTGATATTGTCCATCGTGAAGTTCGTAGCAGGCGCGGAAAATAAAGTGCGCGTAGTTTGCCGGAATCGGGATGGGTTGGTTTAAGGTTGTATTTATCGTTAACGGGAAGAGTTTGTTCGCCGGATCGAAATATAGACCAAACGAGTTGTCTTGTAGCATAAACTGATTTTCGTTGCAAACCAGATCGTTGCTTGAATAGCTGATTTCTGAATGTGCCATCGTGATTGTGTACCGGTAACTCGTTTAGGAAATAAAAATAAATAAATACCTTTACGAAAATAATTAAAACTTTTCAGGAAAACAAAGAGACAATGATTGGGAATGTGGTGAACGGGGGCTATTATAGAGGGGGCTAGAATGGGTTAGCCAATCAGGGAACAGGAGGGAGAAAAGACTGTATAATTAAACCAATCAGAGAGCAGCTTTGATGACGTCACATCAGGCGAGATAATGATTGCCCAATGTTATTCAATGGTAGACAGAGTGGCGCCATTGAATAACGAAGACAAAGGGGCCGCGAGAGGAAAGATTATAAAGTTAACGATAAGGGATCTATAAACCATAGAGCTAAATATAGACATTATGTCATACTGATCTCATTGGTAATATAAAAACTAATTAATCTAAATATAGAAATCAATGTATAAAGTAAAAGTAATACAATTAATTAATTTAACATAAAGTACAAATGAATAAATAAAGTAAAATAAAGTACAATTAATTAATTAAAATTAAATATAAATAAATAAGTATTAATGAATAAAAGAGCTGCGGTGTCACTTATGACACCCTCTTGAGACGGCTCTGTGACAGTTAGACAACTCTGATGACCCATTGTGTGTCAGGGCGCTAATCAGTCTGATTAATTAGGATAATCAATTAAACCCTAATTAGGAGTCGTAAGACCCCTATTAGGGTTTAATTGTACTAATTAATTGATGACACCTGTCAATTAGGGTCTAATTAGTCTAATTGGGAGGTGTCACCCACACAGTCTGGCGCCAATGACACCCAATGACACCCATATGGTGATAATTGGGTGTCATATGACACCCAATGGGTGTCAGTGGGGTCTAACTGTCACAGAGCCGCCCAAGACCCTACTACTACCGTCCATTCAGTCACCTCATAAATATTGTCATTGCATTCAGCACCCAACAAAACCTATGTAGATTGTGAATCAGAGCTTATAAGTGATTATTTCGGATTTCTGAAAATTGAAATTTTTGTGTTGTAACAATTTTTGAGTGTCCCTTACTTTTCGCTAAATATCCTCAAAACGAAAAAAGATATGACGAAGCCGATTGTATATTTGAAATGAAATCTGCATAAATTTTCGGACATAATGAGATAATAAAAAGAAAATCGATTTTTTTGACCAACATCTGCGACTATATGTGTATGTGAGATAAACAGAAACGGGGTTTTAAACTTCAAGGTCCTTTCTTTGGACACTGACACATTTATTTATCGCATTATTATATTTATCACATTTATTAATTGATTTACATCAGGCAACATATAATCAGCCTTTCTACCTAAAAAATCTAAGTACAGCATAACATTGTTTGTGTAACAGAAAAATACTGGTTATTATGCCAAATTTGCAGAATCGTACATATCGAAAATTCTAGAACCATGTAGATACGTATAAAAATATATGGCATGGACTGTCACTTTGTTTGAACTTGAAATTCTACTAAATAAACTTGTAATGGATTTATAGCGAATATGAATGAAGCATGATGAATTATTACACCCAAAGAAATATGACATACTTGAACATAATCTGATCAAAAAAAGCTTCCTTGCAGCGGTTTTATATGCTACCTTTAAGCGGTTATAAGTAACAGATGAGTAATTCCTACGTGACCATAGAACGTTACAGGTTGGAAGTCTGACGCTCTAACCATTCAGCTTGCGGCTCAGCTAAGAGAAAAACCTGGAAATACTATCTGATACCTTGTATGTCCGCAATTTACATCCTCATGGCCTCCCATCTGTAAATACAATCATCTGCTGCCACTGGGCTCCACCCTACCGTACTTGGCCGTCTTTAACCACTTCCAATCACAACCGCAAATGTAAGGGTTGTACATTAACCATGAACCATTACGGCCACAATGACTAATTATACACTATATCTACCAATAAAAATCACTGGCAGCCACAACTTCCAAAAACCAAAATTGTATAATTCGAATATAAACTCTCAACCATTCCAAAATGACACCTTTATTGTATTACATTTATATCGTGTTGTTATTGGAATTATTTGTGTATTGGTTGTGTCATTTAAAACAGCATTCAATGGCCGCCTAGTTCTACTCTACATCAGGACCTACGGATTAAGATACTCCAAAGAAACCATTTCAAATAGTTATTTTCAGCTTAAGCTTATTCAGCAGGAAGTTACTTCGTTTTTAAATTCAGTAATTATCACTAGCTGTCAAGATTACTGATAAAAATTTCTTGATAACTCCAATTTATATAAGATAATTATTTCCATTTGTATAAAATCATGGATTTAGAATTCGATTCGATTTGACTATTGCAGTATCACATCA
>JAUCBJ010006364.1:0-22600 GCA_032718475.1 Nemertoderma westbladi | reverse complement strand
CGCGATCAATCGGTGACCAGACACTCAACTTCAGTGTGTTTGAGCTATCTCTAATATTTGATGTACATGCTTAAAATTTCGCATGTCGTATTTTTTGACGAAGTGGAAACATTTGAGGGGGTCAGAGATGATAAATTCCAACCTTTCAAAATAAGGACCACCCTACTCATCAGTCTGTCTGTCTGCCTGCGTTTCTGTCTGTCTGTGGTAATTTATGCAGTCAACTTTAATATTTTGTGGAATCTCGACTGTCTGTCTGTCGGACTGTCCGTCTAATATACAGACCCTAGATAGACGACAAGATTCAGCTAATTACGAAAACTGACATGGGAAATGAAATTACCGACCATGAAAACCCCCATAGAGAAATTTGTAGCTATTTTCTGAGAATTATTATATTTTGACGGACAGACCGACCGACAGGCAAACTGACTCACAGGCAGACATCAGATAGTCAGTTAGAAGACTTGATTTTCCAAAAAATTGAAAACTGACATCAGAAATGAATTCTCCTACCAGGAAAACCCCCGTAGGTAGTATTTTGGTGTGGTATCCTTTCGCATAGGCAGACTTACTTTATCATATATTCCTTCATATTCACATTCACACTACTCCTCTGCCATTTCTAAACCTTGGTCTAGTGGTCTAGCAGCTTGGTCTAGTGGTGACATTACTGTGCTTCCGATTAGGGAGCTCTGGTTCGATCCCTAGATGTGGCAGCACTGTTTGGGCACAGTGCTTTAAATGCTGCAGCCTAGCCCAACCCCGGCTTTCATCCTTCAGTGGTCGACTTGGGAAACAGAGTGAAAGGGTTTACTGTGGAAGATCACCCATGATGGTGAACAGGCATTCCTTGGCTTAACGAGCCTAAAAGATTCTCCCATAAACCTTTTTTTGTGATTTTTGATTTTTATGAAAGGAAATTTAATAAGCTTTAATATTCTTCGGCCACTTTTTTTTATTTCAGAATATTTCCGCATTTTTTAAAGAAAAATCATAAAAAAGCGTGGATTTTTTAAATTTATAAAAAAAATTGAATTTTTTTTTTACAAAATTGCCAATTATCAGAAATAGAAAATAAAAATAAATAAAGTGGCCGAAGAATATGATGAAATTTAACATGTGTTATGGCGACGCTCAAATATAACCTTATAAGGTGTCTGAATTTATTGTAGTCAAGAAATACCCCTGTTCCTAAAAGATTCCCAATTCATATCAACACCAACAACACTTCCAGCTCTTTGTGAAGGATTCAGATGTTTTTTAACTTTATTTTACAAGGCGTGCAATTGTAGAAATCGGACCGCAACTATTCTTAGCCCTTTTTGTGAATTAAGATCGATTCAGATCGGTTCCGAAATCTATAATATTGATGTTAATGTTGAGAAATAGCTTAGAAAATATGTTTTTTTGTTTTTCTACTGCGCGAAAATTTATGTACAAAATATTCTGTATCATAGTACCGGTATTATATTACAGTCTTTTAGGGTGATTATTTCTTTCAACATAATTTAGATTTTTAAAGATTATAAACCACGAATTTGACAAATGGTGAAACTGAAAACTAAATTGGTCATCATATTTTGCGTGTTTTTAGTCTTCTAACATGCAAGTCACCGGATCGATCCCGGGTGTTCGCCAATTCCAAATTTACTACCACGATGTGTCCAACAATAATTAAAACGCGCAACGTTTATTTACGAACAGGTGATGGAGCCCAGTGTCGAGATCTTTGTATCGACTGCGGTGTGGTTGAACCGGTTCTCAATCTTATCACTCGTCCACAAATCCCCATCAACTTCCTCCGCAACGTCACCTGGGTCATCGTCAACTTGTGCCGCAACAAGGATCCTCCCCCGCCCGTCGAAACTATCCAAGCCATTCTGCCCTACCTGAAGGTTTGTAAATTTAATTATCCTAATTATATAAGTAAATTAATAGTCGTAGTTGAATACCTACTGTTTTTCATTTCAGTTTTAGGAGGTTCATTTATACATTTCCGCCGATACCTGTTCCTGATCGTGGTCTGTGGCCAAACGTGTGAATCACGAAACACCGAGGCAACCTGAAGGCTATCTCTCATTCGGCTGTTACCTATTAGACAGGGGGTGCGCCACACTAACTCCCAAGGCCCAATACGATCTCTATATCTAACTCTTTACTCTCCCAGCACAGCACATGCCAGTTTCCCTTTGCTACCTGGTGGAATGAAGCCGGTTCCTTCGAAATTCGAATGACGCCATGTGATTACCGGTATATATTTAGAATGATGCGGTGACATACTGGATATACATAGTAAATGTATGGCGTAGGGACATACTGAGAAATAATGTCGCGCTGCGATATAAAGTTGGAGAATATGTCGCCCTGGCGATTTGATAGTGCGAAATCAATCTCGGGAAATCAATCTCATACAAACAAATAAAAACTAATTGTTTGGGGCCACCAGCACCTCCGTTCCACACCCCCTGACTTGGTGGTCCATTACTTACAGACTATTCTGAAACTATTTTGTTGTCAGACTATTTTTGCCGGTTTATATACGAGAACTAAGCAAACTGAAAGTAATCTAACAACACGGCCTTCCGTAAACCGGCTATGGATATGTGAATACGGATCGGCTATATTTTGTTATCTTTATGGTAAAATATTCACGACTTTCTCCAATATAACTGATATCGATATATTTATTCGAAGGTTTTGATTCACCATTCGGACTCGAGCGTCCTATTGGACACTGTGTGGGCGTTATCCTACCTCACCGACGGGGGAAACGACCAGATCCAGATGGTCATTGATGCGGAGGTCGTACCCTCACTGGTTCCGTTACTAAGTTACCAAGAAGTGAAGATACAGACAGCGGCATTGAGGGCCGTAGGAAACATAGTAACCGGAACGGATGAACAAACTCAGGTTTGTTAGTTAGAAATAATGTTTGGCATTGATTTATTTTTATTATAGTTTCCTTATTTCCCTGTTACTCAATGACTTGGAATATTTATAAATATGTTTTTGTCCACATTTTTCCACCCATCTGTGTAACAACTCTTTCATTAGTTATATAATTATTACTAAGTGAAACCGTTGGCATCAATTACTGTACCCGAGCTGAATTTTTATTTATTTCTACTTCCCTCTACTTCCTTTACATGGGCACTCAAATTTGTTTGAGTGAATCCAACAGATTTGAGCGCCCATGTAAATAATGTCACTTTTTCAGTTTTTCGTCGAACACTAATTATATTTTATGAATAATTTGTATTTTTTAAATTTATCCCTATTTCGAGTGTTTTATAGCGCTTATTTCTATATTGTACCCCGTACGTACAGGGTCATTCTCACCAAAAGTGACCAAGTAGAACCGCTGTTTTCATGAAATGTTAACTTTATCACAACCATGTAAGACCATATTCCTAAAGCATTTTCTTTCATTGAGAATTCAATATTAAACCATTAACAAGAGGTTAGATCAAACTGAACCCTCTCCTGTAACACGATATTTAAAGATAAGATCCACCCTGTAAGGCGATGCCCCACTGTATCAGCCAGCCCTTTAACATGAATATTTTGATATTTATCTATAATTACCCCGCCAGGGGAACAGAACAACCGGTGATGCTTAGCATAACATTATAAATACAGGGGATGTAACCTGTAATACTCAATTTGTAATGACGCATTAATAGTGACCCATCATAGATACTAATTCGTTTATTGGTTTGGTTAGATTTTGCTCTTCTGTAACCTGAGTTTTAGCTAAAACCTGGTTACTTTACGCATGGGGCTAAACTACAAAGTGAAATATAACTGCGGAAAATCTGGCATACTTTAATTGAGCGATGGAGTGTCATGGGAGTGGGATACTGGCAGAATTAGTTACTGGGTTACTAAGGCTACTAGTGCCTAATCTGCTCAGATAATTATATTTTATAATACTATACTATAGCATAGCTAATATATTTCATGCTATATTATAGCTAATAATTTATCTCCCACTGTATATCCCCCCCATATTTCCCGCTATATATCCTGCTGTCTGTATCTTCCGCTATATCGTACACTGTATCTCCCGTTTTATTCCCCTATATTTCCCGCTGTATCTCCCGCTATATCTCCCGTTATATCCCCCTATATATCCCACTATATTTCCCGCTATATCTCCCGCTGTATTTCCCGCTATATCTCCCGTTTTATCACCCTATATTTCCCACTGTATCTCCCGTTATATCTCCCGTTTTATCCCCCTATATCTCCCGCTATATTTCCCACTGTATATCCCGTTATATCCCCCTATATCTCCCGTTATATCTCCCGTTATATCTCCCACTATATTTCCCGCTATATCTCCCCCTATATCTCCCGCTATATTTCCCACTGTATCTCCCGTTATATCTACCGTTTTATCCCCCTATATCTCCCGTTATATCTCCCGTTATATCCCCCTATATCTCCCGCTATATTTCCCACTGTATATCCCGTTATATCCCCCTATATCTCCCGCTATATTTCCCACTGTATATCCCGTTATATCCCCCTATATCTCCCGCTATATTTCCCACTGTATATCCCGTTATATCCCCCTGTATCTCCCGCTGTATTTCCCGCTATATCTCCCATTATATCTACCGTTTTATCTCCCGTTATATCTCCCTATATCTCCCCCTATATCTCCCGCTGTATTTCCCGCTATATCTCCCGTTATATCTACCGTTTTATCCCCCTATATCTCCCGTTAAATCCCCCTATATCTCCTTCTATATTTCACACTGTATATCCCGTTATATCTCCCGTTATATCCCCCGCTATATTTCCCACTGTATCTCCCGTTATATCCCCCTATATTTCCCGCTGTATTTCCCGCTATATCTCCCGTTATATCTACCGTTTTATCCCCCTATATCTCCCGTTATATCCCCCTATATCCCCCGCTATATTTCCCACTGTATCTCCCGTTATATCCCCCTATATCTCCTTCTATATTTCCCACTGTATTTCCCGTTATATCCCCCTATATCTCCCGCTGTATTTCCCGCTATTATATCTCCCGTTATATCCCCCTATATCTCCTTCTATATTTCCCACTGTATATCCCGTTATATCCCCCTATATCTCCCGCTGTATTTCCCGCTATATCTCCCGTTATATCTACCGTTTTATCCCCCTATATCTCCCGTTATATCCCCATATATCTCCCGCTATATTTCCCACTGTATCTCCCGTTGTATCTCCCGCTATATTTCCCACTGCATCTCCCGTTATATCTCGCGTTTTATCCCACTATATTTCCCACTGAATCTCCCGTTATATCTCCCGCTATAGATGGTCCTCAACAGCGGAGCCTTGTCTCACTTCCCCCTATTACTCAATCACACAAAAGAGAAGATCAATAAAGAGGCTGTTTGGTTCCTTAGCAACATCACAGCTGGTAACCAACATCAAGTACAGCTCGTGATCGACGCGGAACTCATCCCCATGGTGATAGGACATCTGGCGAGGGGCGATTTCCAGGTAAATAAATTCCGATTGCGGATAAAAATAAGTTATTGAAAAATTTAAATTCAAAAACAGCAAAACGTAAATATTTCTTACGTAATAGTGCAATGTTGAGTCAGTGTGGGATAATACTTTTAGGGATTACCGGGATCGGGATTGCATTTCTCAACGGGATCCCGCTTTTTCGGGATCGATATCGCGTATAAACACTAGTGTATGTGTATAGTATATATATTAAGGCTATCCGATCCCGGAATCCGAATTTTCGATCTGGCCGAAATCTGAAATTTTTCACGCTAGAATAGAAATTTCTTTCTTCAGAAATTTCTTGTAAAATTCCGGCTAGAACTGGAATTTCTCGAAATTGACCGGAATAAATTCCGGGACAACCCCAGTAATAAATAATTCTTAACAAAAATGTAATATCTGATTCTGGAATGTATTGATTTGAAACAAACCCATCGCGTCAGGTTGTTAATGTTGTAGTTGACAATTCGACATGTTACGTAGCAGTTTATTTAACCGATTTTAAGTAACTGAGCATACATACACACATACATACATACATACATACATCATACATACATACATACATACATACATACATACATACATACATACATACATACAAGGCTCATATAGTATAGATTCCCAACTTTGATATGTTCCTTATTTCCAATCTGTTTCATTTCCAATATACTACGCTTTCACTTCCTGTGACTGACCGCTTCCGGGTTCTGACACAAACTTACAACCCAGACAGACAGACAGATAATCGATAGACCCACAAACCACATTTTGATTGCTATGGATGTATACGGGTCACTTGTATTGTATCACTTTAGGTAACCTGCTACCATAAGTACCACGTCTCGTCTAGTCATATTTAATCAATTCTCGAGTATAATATTACAGACAGACAGACACACCACTCCCATCAGTTCGGTTCATGTATTAGTATTATATTACTCTCGATGAGTTTGTTATCGGTCTAGACTATTTTGTTACAGTATGTCAGCTTATCAGCGCTCTGGTCATATAATCGTCGAATCTGTGCAAAAGTGCAAAGTACTACTTTGCAGCGTTTCGGGCTATAGATAGGAAAGCTGCATAGTAATTTATCACTTTGACACAATCGACGTGGGGGGGGGGGGGGGGGGGGGGGGTAGGGTAGGGTTGCCCAGCCTCCCCCCCCCCCCCCCCCCCCCCCATCGCAAAAAATGTCAGCAATTTGTTTTTCAATGCATCTAGATCCGAATTTAATGGGGATTTCAAATCTGAAAATGGCTTAAAGAGATCTCTTTTAGTTCTCGAGTTATCGTGGAATATCTGTATGTCAAAATCTAAGACTGACAGACAGACAATCGACAGACAGACTACATTCCACCAAATATTAAAACTGATATCGTAAATGAAATCAGCGACCCCGAAAACCCCCATAAATGTAATTTTAGCTCGGTGGTGTGCTTCCTTCCTACCAGATACTATTAACCAACCAGACCCCATACAGGTAGTATTGTGCGGGAAGGTTTGAACCTTGAAGGCGTTTACCTTAGAATGACATTTTTCGCACGTTAAATACTCCTCCGCCATTTCTTAAGCGTTTTTTGCAATTTTTGCTTTATATGAAAGGTAATTTCATTAGCTTCAATATATTTCACGCCACGCACTTTTTTTAATTTAATATTTCCCAATTTCACGAATTATGAATTTCTCGGATTATATTCTCGAATGAAAAATTACAACTTTTTTTACGAAATTGCAAATTGTCAGAAATAGAAAACAAAATTACAAAAAGTGTGTGAAAAGTATGATGAAACACACAGACATGTACAATATAAGAAACGCCGTAGGGAACTGCTTTTATTCCGAATTATTGGCTCATATTTGAAAAACATAAACAGAGAAATTTGGCGGGAAGGTTTGAAATTTTTGAATGGCTTTTTCTCTAAAAGTACTTTTTCGTGTTTTTTTTACACAAAGGAACATTATTTCAGGAACTACCTGATGAAATTTTATGATATTTTCATTGATTCTCAGCATCAATGATATCTACTAGGGGTGCAACAGAGCTAATATTTAACCCGGAGCCGGAACCCGGAGGTTTCACCGGGTTACAATATGATCTCGGGCCGGAGACGCAGTCAGAGATTTGGGGATTGATAATTCCAATGTATTATTAATTATAATAGACAGATATGTGTTCATGAGATGAGGAAGGGGTGGTTGGATTTGACTCAAATTCTTTCTCGGCGAATTAATATCTCGCCTCTATGTTAAATTATCAATTAAGGGAAATGAGCAGTTTACAGCGGTATGTTATTCTAACCATTGAAACAATAAACTAAATTGAATAGAGTAGGTTACAGTTTTATTTTTTGGGAGTAATCAGCTGTTATTTGCCTGGGAGAGGGATGAATTTTGATTGCGTCAAAGGCCCCCTATCTGATGTTCATTGGGCTAAAACTTAGGAAACTCGAATATTTATTACGTAACTATAGAGAGCCGCTTAACAACATAAACCAATATTGGATATTGAGTTCCGTTTTGGAGTTCGCCTTACAGACACTAAAGTTGTAATAACTTTTGGGTGTGTGAATGGATTTTGCTCAAATTACGCGCAAACCTTTTCTACGTCGTTGCTCTTTATTTTAATTCTTTAATTTAAGAAATTCCAACAAAAAATTTTATTTGACTTTTTTTTTCGCCGGTAAAAAAGTAAAATAAATGTAATCCTATTGATTACTTTTTCCTAGGGGAAAAAACCTACTTTATTTCTACCGATTTTGAGGTATATTCGAGAGAAAAGTAACAGGTTAAGAATAAAACTTATTCTAATTCAAATTTCAACAACATAAGCTCCGGATTAATTTGCCCGGAACCGGAAAATCGGAAATTCAGATTTTTTGTCAGCTTGATGTTTTTGTTTTATTGGCGGAAATTATTTTTTTACGAATTTTTTTAGGTTCTACATTTATCCGGATCTATCAGAGTTTCAAATTTTTAATTCTTCATTGAGAAGTTCAGGTTCTGTTTAAAAAAAGCGTTACACAAAAGTGGATTTTTATAAACTTTCCAAAACCCCGTAATGTTATATACTATTCGATAGCATTTTTTATGCTGAATTTTGTTGAATTTCGATTGTTAAATATAAAGCGCGTCTAGTTATAAAGAACTGACGCTAAAAAATACCAAATTAGCAGCCAATGTATACAAATTTGTGTAATACTTTGGATAATGTTTTTGTGGTATATATACATTTTATAGAATACATTGGATGGATGACATTTATCTCAAAGTATACACATTTGTTATCCAAAGTATACCGAAAATGAAAAATTAATCAATGCTAATTCTCCCAATATCTATTATTAATATATAATATATATATCAGTATACCATACTCAGAAACAATAACTCATTTATTTAGACCGGCACCCAGTATACAAATACACGGCAATGGTACTTATTAGTCTTAGGTCCTAGCCCTGTAATACATGGGTGAATTAGCAATGCAAAAATTAGTCTATGCTGGTTTCTAGAATTCCTGATTGGGTCTTGCCACCATTAATACATGTCTTTCTATCAACCTCGACATATTTAGGATAAAACAATGAACTGGATAGATGGCGTTATTGTTGGAGACAGCCATTGCAATTAATTTAATGGCATAATAATGAATATGAATTTCACTATTTATTTATTATATATGATTTTATTTATTGCCGGAAGATAACTTTTAGTTTGAAATGCATTGCAATAGTAACATTGAATATTTTAACATTGATTTTATTTATATTAATTTTGAGAACATTATATTGAATTAAAATTTTAACTGAATCTTAGAAACTTTTTATTTGTATTGACTATTTATTATATAGCTGAGTCGCTGCGCTCGCTCCTACATAAATATACTCCTCTATACGTACATACTACATAAAACTCTGAAGAGTGCTACTTTTTTTTTACCCAATAGTGATATTATATTTCAACATTACAATGATTACATTCAACATTTTTTTTACACTGATTTCAGTGTCATTTATTTATCCTTTAGATTTCTTTTTTTTCTTAATTGACATGGAATTCCTGTAAAAAAATTGTCTCAAGGTTCAACTTACGCTAAATACCAACCTAATGGACAGGACCGGGACACCCTTATTGTTAAAAAATATCTCTCGATATGCCACTCGAAAATAAAGACTCCACAGTCCACAATGCAAAACTTTATAAATATAATATAAAATTTATATCGATAACCCTACTGCATGGCCGGTAAAATGAATATCAAACTACCGACCATCTTCAATACTGTATTCGATTTTGAATATACTATATATACTTTTTTTTGTATTCAGAAAACATTAATTTAAATTTCATATAATATGTGATACTTCCGATTTCTAGGGAAGCCCATTACGGTCACTGAATATATTAATCCAACCTAAAACGCATTTATATCTTCACTCTGTCCTCCAACAGAGAGTCCAAGCCAAGAAGGTGCACTACAGCGCGGTGTGCGAAGATAGAAGGTTCTCCTTCACCCCCCCTTGTCGGAACCACCGATGGGGTGTGGTGCAAGGAGACTGTTATCTTCATCAGCCACCTCGCTGAGACCCTACGATCCGGCCGGGGATGCGGGAACGCGGCCTAGCATGCGTTCTCGGGGGCGGCTGCAGTTAGCGCTCCTCCGCTCAAACTCTCTTTGTCTGCGTGGTGGCCGGCGACCGTGGAGGATTATCTATATAATTTTAATAATAATAATAATAATATTTAATCATTTGTATAGCGCCAACATTACCGGTAGTATTCTATGGCGCTAATCAGAGTTAGGTTAGTCAATTTAAATAAAAAGAAAACCGCGTAGAGTACATAATTAAGAAAAGTAAATCTAAAGTAAAACATTTTCTTGCCCAATGAATGTTGCTGCGTCATGATAATGACCTAGGTACATAATTGAAATATTTTTATATAAGACGACGTGAAGATATAAATAAATACGTTTTATGTTGGATTAATATATTTAGTGACCCTAATGGGCTTCCGTACATTTCAAAGTAGAAAAATATGTTAAATAATGAATACTATATGGTTTATCATGTCGTTTAGGGACAGTTGTTCAAAGCTTCTTTAAATTTAAGGGAACGCTTACTTTATTAAATATCATGAAGGAGGAATTCTGTAATTCAAATTGTAACTGAACAATTAAATTTATCCAAATTTGACAAAATGTAAATTTTGTCCTGTTATTTTCGAAGTCTTTACACTTTTGACTTTGTAATGAATAATTAATTAAGTGCCCTGCCCAGTAAATGTTAAGGGAAGGGAGCTTTGAACTACTGACTCTTAGACCATTAATGCTTTAACTGTTTAATTTCATAACCTAACAAAGAAAGACAAAACCAACACAAAAATAATAGATGTCTCAGTCTAATGTGGCAATGTAGGTAGGCCTATTAAGTTCAAGGTGTTCGTTACCATACCAACAAATACCGGTAGCAGCTTTCAATGACTTCTAGAATATAGTATTTAACTACTAAATTCTAACAATGAATACAATATTCTAGAAGTATAATAAATAAAATATTGCCCGACCCCACCGTAAATATATACTAAACACCAGAATCGAACTGCTGAAGGCCCACTGCATCTAGGCAGAAGATACAGCCTACAGTTAGTGATATCCAACCAACAGCCATAGACTACCATATTCAGATATTCTCAGAGTTTTTAATTAGGCCTAGACGTATATTCCCACCCAAAGAAGGAGAAATAAAGTTCCGAATCCTAGAAACACTGATGCGAATAATGCGATAAGGAGTTCTTTGTGAAGGTGACGGCTGTATTTGGTTGAAGTAATTTCATAGACAAAGAACCATGCCATTAAGAAAACCCCTATGGCCATTAATACCAATGTCAGGTGTGGGTATATAACGGGATTCACTGGTGCAACATGCCGAAACATCGTCTCTATATCGTATCCACCCATACTTCAGTTATCTTTCAGTCTTTGTGTGTTGTTTATCGTAGTTAGTTCTGTAGTTAATGTAATCACTGAATCACTAAGCAGTCCGTGCGGACTCCGCAGTCGTAGCAGACTTTATCTGTTTATAGCCTTATACCGGTACTGTTATACTGTCTGACTGTTATATTGCTGTACTGCGTGTCTCTTTCTACAGTTCTATTCCTAATCAGCTATTACTGTATTAGACAGTTAGGTTAGAGTAGGGCTGTAGGGCCTATTGCTGTATTGCTATGCGGCTATGTACAGTTGTGTTAATTACAGTCAGACAGTACTGTAGTACAGTAGTACAGCAGTGTTACACCAGTTCGCCAGTTTACTGCAGTATACTAGTATACTGCAGTACTGCTGTACTGTCAGACCATGGCCCACATCTGTACTTCAGACTGTTGTATGGATACATGGTACTGCGTTTCAGGCTTTACAGTTCAGCAGTTTGGGTAGTCTAAAACCATAGCCTATCTACAGTATACGTATTACAATTACAATTACAGTATGTCTAAATCCAAATCCGTAAAACAGTAATGCTCTAATATACACTATAATAATAAAGATCCTAAACCTAACAATTACAATAATTACACTACCGGTATTTACATATTATATACATATACATTATTATATTTTTCAGTATATTACCACTATGCTGCATGCTTTGTGTGGGAATTGTTCTTAAACAATAAACAATATATAAATAAGCATAAGTAATGCTCTACTGGTAGCTGCAGTGGTAGTGAAGCGATACCAGAAAACAGACAGCATAGTTATGTGGTTATCGTGGTTGTGATTCACCACTTTGATCCTATAGCACCATAGATCCAAGGCGAATTTAGATCGTGAATTACATTTTTTTTTGTAATTTATTCATTTTTGATAAAATAATTGTTGAACATAGATAAAATGGTATTATCTAAAATAGTGGGAAGGATTGAATTGTTCCTTAAACTTTAAACACCTATATCTCAGAATAACCTTTTTCATGAAAAGGGCTCTTTGTCCGCTGATTTTTAACTGAAATGAGTTGAAATTTGGTATACTTGTTCAGAATAACATTGTCGATAAATCTTCTGAACAAATTTTGCTAAAAATGCCCAGGAGCCTTTTTGGATCAAAATGGCCTAAAACTGTAATTTTTAAGACCTTTAGTTTTTATACCATTACCATTATACCTTTAGTCCATTTTTAGCGAAAATTTTTCAGAAGAATTTGATGCGGAGTTTTCTGACGTGATTCCTCTGACGAATTTCAACGAATATTTGTGGAGGAATGCGTTTGGCGCAAAAAGGCACTTTTGGCCATTGCAGTGCCATTTTGGAGCTAATTGTAAAAATATTTGGCATGGCTAATCTTCAACAGCCGATGTTTAGTAGCAAAAAAATAATTTTCAACCTAGTTTAGGGGCCAGAGACACTGAATTACGACAATATATTCCGAGACATGGTCTATATTACGTCATAAATAATCCAGAACATTAAAATATTTAACAATAATAATTATAAAATAATTGAATCGCAGTAAATCTAAATGGTAGTAATATAGTAAAATACTTACTACATACACTTCAATTTATTTTAAAACACGAACGAATTCTTTGACTTTTATAAAATAATTACGTATTACAATGGGAATAAAACGTAGAACAAATAACTCTTTCGATATTACGAGTCTATATTAACCTCGTTGCCGCCCGGTAAATAAATTGCCTCGAAAATAGTGAAAAAAAGTTCTACATTTTTCTCAAGTAATAAATAATTATATAGTAATAATTTGCGCAGCACGAGGCTCAGTTATGAGACACTAATTAAAATTGGGTGATTCTATCACAAACATTTGTATCTTATAACTGAGCCTCGTGCTGCGCGAAGGCCGCACGAACGTTATTGACAACTAAGCAATAAAATATTAACAGACTCTAATAGGAAGAGGTAAGTAGGAGATATCCAGAGAGGTTAGTGAAAATCTTTAGTAGCCCAATCTCTCTCTCTCCCCCCCCCCCCCCCCCCCCCCCCCAGTGACTTTCTGATTAGCCTACTGTAACAACTCCAGCAGCTAGAAGTATGTTGACCAATAATAAGCAGGATTAAATTTGTATTCGTATAGTTGTGCCGTTTTAATTACGTTTAGATCAATTAAACAAAACAAGTGTTAGGAGTAACGCCCACCCCCACCCCTACCCTCGGGTAGCAGCTATCGAAATAGGAGCCTTCGACCGAATGTTTGCTTAAGATCAGTTAAAGTCTTTACTAAGAAAATAATTAATTTCCTCGAAAAAAACAGGTTGAAAATACTGTTTTTTACCCCAATCAAAGTAATTAACTGCTTTTATTGCTAAAATTTACATTATTTACCGCTCAGTCAATGGGCTTGCGGTAAATAAGATTTGCATTATTTACCTAGTTAAATGGTCTACCTGGTTAAATTGCTTTTCAATCAGTTTTCCAGGATTTGGAAGTCACCGAGAATTAATCGGAAACTTAAGGTCCGATTATTTAGAGCAGCAGTAGTTCCAGTACTCCTCTATGGGAGTCCATGCTGGGCTCTAACTGCTGAGGACACCAAATCTCTGGATGGCACATTCACAAGAATGCTACGCCGTGTTCATTGTGTCAAGTACAATGCACACATCTCCAACCAGACACTATATAACATTGAGGTGTCTCATTGGTTCCCCCAAGCTTGACACTAGAACGAAATCGCCTCCGCTTTGCAGGACATTACTTTCGCCGTGAGGACCAGCCAGTGCATAATCTTGTACTTTGGCAGCCTCATGGAGTGAATAAGCATGGTGGACAGCCCATGACTTTCTTGAGACGCATCTTAAAGGACACTGGCCTTGAAGATGCGGATGATCTAGCAAATGTCATGGGTGATAGGGAGTTGTGGCGGTGCAATTTTGTTGACAAGCCGGCACAGCATTCTTAAAAATGCAGCTGCAATGCAGCATGCCGATCCTAGTAGTAGTAGTCAATCAGTCAACTTTGTACTGTAATAAACTATTCTGGAGCATTATAATTAATATTTAATGATAAGCTACGACTAGTAAAAGGAAATCAAGTAATTAGTTATCTTAAAATTAATATCATGTTCCAGAATATTTTGTTTATTTATTAAATATAGTAAATGGCCTGCCTTGCAGGCTGTTAGGGATGCAAATACCTGCACTTTTTTTAAGGCCCATACCTTAGCTATTTCTCAAAGACATTAATAGTTATTTACAAATTTGGAATCCTTTCAACGACACATTTCCGATTGGTATCAACAAATCACAATAAGGACGAAGGAAAACCGCGGTGCGACTGGTGCAATGTTTGATTACTTATTAAACTTATATCTTTTAATAATTATAATACTTAAGGATGAGTTAACAATAAAATTACATATTGTACGATAAATAAAACACGTTGTTTACCTTTTCACCCCTCGATCTGACTTATTTACCACCCTCGCTGCGCTTGGTCAGTAAATAACAGATCTCGGGACGAACTGTGAATAAAGCATATTTTATTTACCGTACAATAAATAGTTATTATCGTGGCTTCTCGGCGGCCACACTTAAATTCAGTTTGAACATTATTTTTTCTAAGAATACTTTTACAACTTGTGTACTAAGTTTGGTTCGATTTCATCGAGGATTGTTAACGTTATTAACGTTAAAATATTGGCAAAACAATAGGTCGACAGACACACTGATTGAGATAGTGGTACCCGTATGCTTAGCTCGCTTACTTTTGTGGCTCGCTCCACTACATAGATGACGAAGGTAGATTGATTTATATGGATTAGTTAATCTATTTATTAATGGAGTTTTTAGTTTGGATTTAAAATTTGATAATGATGCTGAATCGAACGAAATTACACTAACTAAAAACCGGCCTAGCCATAGCCAACCTAGTGGTGCCATTTTTGTTGCACATAAATTAGGACGTGGGCTTAACATTTGAAAAATAAGATTCTGAAAATGCGTCCAGATGTTGATTTCAACGTATTTTTATAGGTTTTACATTTACACAAACTTTATTCCATTCTACGGCCCAGAAAATCTACAAAAATAAGTTGAAATCACAACTTTGGTGTATTTTCCGATTCTCTTAATTTATAACAAGTGATTTAACATCCACTAATGTTGTTGCACCAAAAGTGACATACCACTTGTATAGAACTCCATCCCAATCACTGCATCAGAAACAATAAAAAAGCCCAAAACAAAACCAAATCTTACGATCTCATCAATGATCATATCAAATTTCAACCTTTGTACTGGGGACCAAATTTTGAGGTGGCGCCCACAACTAAACGTAGAGATCCATTTGCGTTGCCGATTTTTGCAGAAGATTGCCGTCGTAAATGTGGCTAATTCTCAAAAAATTGGGCGGACTTAATTTGTAATCAACTTAATTAAAGATTCGCGAAATTAAATAAGAAAAGTCAATTTCATTTGAAGATTGAAGCAGCACCCTAATTGGAAATATGCGTCCCAATCAGTGACGTCACAGTATCCCGATCAGTACATTATGTATACATGACGTCACTATATCACAATCAGTCAGTATAGGCATCGCATACCTGACATCACAATATACGTATACGTGACGTCACTTTATACGCATACGTGACGTCAGTGTATCACAGTATACCACACTTGGTTATGAATATATATAACACAATAAACCAAAAAAAACACAACAATATCAGAAAATCAAGGCTTTAGCTTACAGTCTCGTATTAATTTGTTTGAAACAATAAAAATATGATATCTCAAATGTCTTTTTGTAAACAATTTGGGTGGTGGAACTGTGACATGGTTAAATTTCTCTAAAAACGTCGTGACGTCATTTATGGAGGGGTCCTTTTGGCTGGCTGTCTTGCTATAAAATACTATGAGAATAATATACAATAGGGGGCCTAATATACATTATTGAGCATCTTTACATTAAATTAACATGGAATATATCAACATACATTTATGATTCATCTAGTTTAGCTAATTCTTTCAGTATCATTTGGCTATAGCGCGCCTGCAATGTTTTTATGAACGGGAGACATTTTCCAACGTGGAACAACGTAATGGGTTCTTCTAGAAGAAATATTGTGAGTTCTCTGTGTTGTGTGTGTAGAAGAATAGAATCCTGAAGATGCCGCATCACTGCCACACAAAAATAAACTATGTAATCTGGGCCGCTTGTTATGACCAAAGCTATAAAGTTTACAACCTCAGGCCAATTAAGATAATTCCAGAAGCATTGTCTAAGCCAGTGTTGGCTGATTTTAGAGGCAGTTAATCCACTCAACCTAAAGCTTTGAGCAACCAGCGGTATCTCCGCTTCCACAACCAGCTCCACAAAGTGACCGAGATTAGTCACCATGGGCTCCACTCCATAGTTTCGCAAGCTCTCTGGTAAGTACTTTGATTTAAACATTCGCGCTGGCCAAATATACGCCGATGTTAAACACGCAGAAAACTGTTGTAATATACGAATACACCTATCCCTATTACCAGACATGAGAAGAAACACGGTGGCAAGTAACCAGTCAACGCCATAATAAGAACCAGCTAGAAATTTTAATGCACTCTGGGGTGTCTCCTCTTGTTGTTCCATGAGACCCATTTTCGTCTGCACCATCAGCTGCGTCAATGCTGTTTGGCTGTCACGTTCATTTGCCAGTAACTTAAGTTGAAGTCCGTAACGGACTATCATTTTAATTCCAGCTGTTTCAACCTCACTCAGTCCCATTTTAGAATTTGCATTAACTGTTGGTATTGTGATTGCCTCTAAACCGCTGCTGTAATCTTCTATTTTAGTTACTTTATCAATGAGTTCTCCTACAACATTCGATTTCACTAATTCTGGTTTTGTCGAAAGCAATGTCATTAAAAGTTGTTGACACTTTTCCAGCCACCCTTGAGAAATGTCATTAGGTTTAGTCGATGCCAATAGTTTGCTTAGCTCACTGCCTTGCCTAAGAGACGATTTCACTGAAAGTTTTCTCACATACTCGGCTGGAAGTGTTGGACTGGTGAACAGGGTGTGTTTGTATGGCTTTGCTTTGGTTGATAATGTGTTGACTAAACATCTTGAAGGGAGGCATCTCTCCAAGTTCCCACCAATTAACGACATTCGCACAATAACATGGTTTCTTTCCAATGTTTCCATGTCGTAAATGCACTTGCCATGAACCATGTTATCTCGTTGCAGATCTAGGAGGCGATCTCGTATATTGAACTTCGTATTCAATATCAATAGGTTATCTAAACTACAACAGATAATATTGATCAGTCTTAAACCGAATGTATGACTTTGTTCTACATTGAGTAATGAATGAAACTTATTTGGAGTGTCGAGTATTACTAGCCGGCTAATTAGCTCAGTTAAATCACCAGGAACATCTCGTAGACTGTAAACAGATCCCAATTTTATTGGTTCTAAAAGTTGAATCAGTGAAGGAAACCCAGCTGCAACATTAACAAGTTTGACTAGTAACTTCTTAGACGCCCTTGTAAGTGGATCTATTGGATACAGTGCAGGGTATATTGACTGGCCACCATCGCTAGGATACTCTAATACCTCCCAGAGCTCCCGAATTAAGAGTTTCATATATCCAGATTGGTTGAGGGCAGACACACCTGGTGGAGTGGATGAAACTTGGGTCACCATGAGTCCATAACCGAATTTTTCACATTTACTGACTTGAAGTTTCTTGGCATACCGTGTGCACATGTATGCAATGCACTCATTGGTTGCCCCGCTAACATGTAATAGATTTATTCCTTTTGGTGTTGCTCCAAGGTTCAACAAATTATCTATAAGCGTTTCTTCCCACATAAATATGAGATTTTTCATTGTGCCCTTTCCGGCTGGAGTTGGGGTATCAGCTAAACTTGCCTCTCTGTTTGCTACTATCCACGCTTCAACTATATTCTCGTGCAGGTTGAAGTTCTTTAGAGAAAGCATCCCATCATTTGTAGCATATAATTGCCTCAGAACATAGACATAAGCACCTATAACAACTTTGCTGAGGTTAACATTAAGGTTCTGCAAATCATTGGTGAGCCCTCTCGCGACAAAATTTACGATTGTAGAAACGGACCCTATATTATTGTCATCAGTGTTGCCCGTGCAGTTAGAACCATATAGGATCAATCTGCGTCCATGTGATGTTGCGACGATATGTGACAGTATATCGGCTATATACAACATGGTTGACTCAGCTGGTAGGCTCCACTGCCCCTCAATATCCTCCCATTCATCAACATCAACCCATATCTTCACAGGTTTGATTAGTACATCTATTGCTTTCTGATTACAAAGGCATGCTTGACATGAATCTTTCCTGTTGGATATTTCATTAATGGCGTGAGACACCAAAACAGCCGGATCGTAATTGTACATAGCTGTCGATTCCATTGTTGTGAGGCTCTTGGAACCTCGTGAAAAACAAGGTTCTGTTACCATGGTAATTAAGGCTGTAACTGTTTCTGCAATCGTTACAGGTGATTGTCTTTCTCGTAGTTTTATCGGGAAAAATTCCCTGCCACGTTTGTACAATAGAAATTTTCCAATAATATTGATTGAATGTATTATATGGAGGAATTCTATGTCAGCCTCAGTATAGAACAAACCATTGTGGGAGCTCTCCTCCTGCATGTGTTGGCCCAGCAAAGATTGCGTTAACTGTGACAGTAAGTCATCTGAGCGAACACGTGTAAGTTGATAATCAAGCAAATGACGGACAGCATTTTCTAGAAAATATCTGTGGTTCCCAACAGCTTTGAAGACACTGATGCGACTGTAGTGAGGATGCATCCATTGTTTATACCATATAGCAGTAGGATCTATTAGGCACAAGAAATGGAGTGGGGTTATATATTCCTCATCACTAAGTCGTGGAAAAGAATTCTTGCAGAACAAATTTACTGTGGACTCTATAACTTCATCCATGTACCTGTCATTATAACGTATCCAAAAGTTTGATATATCTGTTTGGTATTCATTAAGCAACCGAAATCTCTGAAGCATATACCTCACAATGACGTCATTGCACGACAGACCATCAGCAATTCGTTTATTACTGTTGCGCCTACTAAAACATAGGCTTATATGTTCGACTAATGCTAAGTATACATCTTTGGAGAAATGAAAGGGTGCTGAGGATAAGACGCGTGCAAAATATTTGAGGCAACGTTCTTCTAGTATTTGATCAGGATCGGCAAGAGCATCCATAAGTCCCTGTTTGATTAATGACCAGTTGTTGCCGCTAACACTCTCTGTGGCTGGCAGTTGACAAAGTTTGTTCATAGCTGACCTTCTGGTTGCTATTGATTGGCTGACATCTAGTTGATGCACAACTTCTGTGAACTGTTTGTAGTTAAGAAACGGGAATGGGCTCTGGTTGCAGGTGCTGTTGGTAGAATCCATGTCACTGTAAATAATATATGAGTCTTTATTCCCTACTGTCTCCATGTTGATATGTATGTCCTGGTTTCTTGGACTATCCTCGAACTGTTGCTCTTGAATTATATGGTTTACCGCTACTTTTGTTTCTGCCATTAGTGAGGAAAATAGTGCTTGGAATTGGGGAGTTCTTGTTACCTTTTCTGAGACAGCATTGATAAGAATTTCATGGTCTCTAGTTGGTACAATGTCGTCTGATGTGTTATGCCGACGTTTTTCAAGTTCATCTTCGATCAGTGACGTCATTCCCGTAGCCAATCGCCGTCTGATGTATTTGACGTGCGCATACTTGTGAAATCGTTCATCAGTCTCCTCCAGGTGCAAAATTACATCTTCAGCCTCTTGAATTGAATTAGTCGACTTTGTAATAGGCAAGACAGCATTAACTAATTCCAACACATTGTCATATACCGGTACATCATCCCCAAATTCGTGTGGGTCATCCATGTTTACAATTTACAGCCGTCAGTTCAACAATAGACTACAAGGCGGTGGTTATATCCGTACAGGTCTGGATAGACTACTAATATTCATAGTATAAAGTATAGGATTACAGTACCAAGATAAAATAACTAACTGGCTGATATATATAAATAGCTGTCTTATCGTTTTTTAATTAGTACATTTAAATTTAAAATTAATGAAGGGGGAGGGTAGGATGATATTAAGAGTAATGAAGGGGGGAGGGTAGGTTGATATTGAGTGATACTGGAAGTGATAGGTAGGCCTACCGTACTGTAAAGAGTACTATCTTACTTACTTACTATCTTAGCCAGTGTGTGTCTCTGTCGTGCATCCGTAAGTTCCACATTCGTGTAGTTGTTGCATTGAATTCACATCTCTCCTCGGGTTGTGTGTTCGATCCCCGCATGGGGTCCAGGGCAATTTTTGTTACGGCACGAATGCTTTAATAAAGGGAACAGCCATGGCGCATCTCCTACCTTGCATCCTTAAGTGGTAGCTAAATTAATACTTGAGTTTCCTCTGGTGAGTATAGTTCTGGGGGGACCGCACTGGATAAATAAGTCGTCAGACTTTCTGCCTAATCCCTGGCCTGGCGGCCGAAGAAAGATATGAAATTACTTTATATACTTAGTAGTTAGTACTTTACTTACTGTAAGTAGTAAATGTAATAAAATTAAAATTTTCGCTCGCCGTATATATTTCGCGCAATTTGTTGTCTCCTGGCTGCCCGAGCCAACAAGATCTTACGATTGATAGCCGACCTCTACATCAAGCGCGGGACAAGCCACACAGTAGCGTCATGTGGTGGGTGCGATCTCGGATAACCTTCGCTATTATTCGAGGAACCTCCCATTGCCTCCATGTGTCTCGGCAAAAGTGGAGAAGTGGACTTGGCCTTGCAGAACGTAAACTCTTTAACATTAACTTTTCAGCTTTTCACTGTATCATAAACCGGTTACTCTAAGTCGTAATAAACAGGTTTATGTTAGGGTAATGTCACATAGTTTACCACCTATCTGCTTGTTTTTGTAGGACATAAAGAATTTACTGTTCTGTAAAATTGTAATATTGAATCAAGGTAATTTAACTACATCATTATCTGAGAGCATCTTGTACTGTGTCATTAGTCATCATTCATCAATTTATTTGATTATAATTTGACGTAATATCATTAAAAAAAATTAAAATCATAGGCTATCGTTACGCTATTATTATAGTTATTGTCTAACTATAGGTAAACAACAACAATACTGTTGTTCTAAATGAATTAAAAACAACGGCAAGTGAGTTAGTAAGTAATTCTATACTCGGACATTTTATTGAGTAAAGATTTAAATGTGCGGACAGCAAGTTGCGACAGTGGAACTACGTACCGGTACAGCACTAACTAACTAGGACTAGCAGGGTAAATACAAAGGTACCGCAATTACTACTGTACTACAGTACTAAGTCTCTACCGGTGCCTGAATGTATTCAGGCTTTACATAGTAACAGATATCACCCAGGGGATCTTTGCGTGCCAGTTACTAAGCAACGCCAATCAAATTCAGCTGTTCTTGCTTGATATTACTGAAGCATCCCGCTCCAATGAGCGTATATTGGAATATTGGAATTAAGATGGAAGAGAGATGTGATGAGAGCTTTGGAGACGTGAATTGAATATTCTTAAACTGTTAATTATTTTGTTCAGTAATATAATTGCACTTAATGCCCAGGTTCACGTGCTACCATAGTGTACTATACACTACAGGCGTTCGACACTTCAAATTTTTCCAATCCTATTGAGTAAGATGTACGGCATTCGCGGCACTCCACTTTCTGACTATCTAACCAACCGTAAGCGGTGTGTATCTATAGATAATACTCGATCCTCTCTCAGATATACCGCAAGGGTCGGTACTCTGGCCGATCCTTTTTCTCATCTATATCAACAACCTACCTACAGTAACCGTTCTTCCTCATTCGCTTCTCTCTTTGCCGACGACTCCATTTTATGCAGCGCCACCGCTCACTCACTCACTCCTCTGGATAATTTAGTCCTCACTTACCAAAATATCCGTAATAGCCCCAGTTTTAATATTTTAGATCCAAACTCAACCCTATCTAGCCCGGGCTATGTTTACACTTCATTGGCCCGCGAGGGGGTCATTTTATAATTTTTTATGGTATA
>JAUCBJ010006363.1:0-23149 GCA_032718475.1 Nemertoderma westbladi | reverse complement strand
AGTTAATTTTTACATGTTTTTGCATTTATCGGTGCTAAATAACTAACAAACATATCAAACAGTTTATTATTCCATTAACATTTTGTTCAATTTCATTATTTCGATGGCGACTAAATTGGGTTTTATGAGGACTCACCGCATACATTACGATTTGAGCCGTTTTGTATTGCAGTTTTGAAGTTATGCATTGATATTCTTCGACTAAATTTTTCTATTGATTGTTATCATCGCTTAATTTATAGTTTTCTTTCCGTTGTGTAGCTATGGTAACTGACTACTCGTTTAAACCTTATTTTATTTACGTTTTACATATTGCAGTCAATGTCAGGGTAAGTTTTTCAAGTGTCTAGTTATTATAGCACTTCTGTTTAAACGTTATTCATGTATCGCTAAAACCTCCGCACTAAAAGCTAATTTGTATGTGAACGCGGCGAGTCTATTGTGTCGTTCTCGAATGATTGAAATTCACATTTTTGATATTCTGTCTGTCCGGTCCGGACAATACATAACAAAACACAACACATGACAAAACAATACATAGCAAACTATATTTTCTACAAGTCTTACCTTGGTCGGTGATTCCATATCGTTCTCAGTTCTCTAATTTGATGTTGTCATGCCTGTCTGTCGGTCTGTCCGTTTAAAATATCGCCGTCAGCATGAAAGGCAAGCAGACATTTTGTATTTTAGAAACCATCAAATGTGAAAACTGACATCGGGATAGGAAATCAAATCGGCGACCAGGAAAACCTCAACGAAAAGTTGAGCAAGCTGTTGGTAGATATATTATTAACTAACAGACATGGCGACATTTTGGCACGGTCGAGGGTTCAAAATTTAACTTTTCTTGGAATGCAATTTCTTAATTTCCAAATCGCTTCTCCTTCGCCATTCAACTTGTTGTGTTTGTAAAATAAAATTCGAGCAATTTTTTTTACTTTCTCAATTATTGTCCTTTATGTTATAAACCCCTTCAACCATTTCGCGACTTGCTACCTATTTTAATGGGTTGACTGACCATTATACAAATGTTTAAGTACGTAAAGGCTTTATTGCTGTTGTATCTACAGTAAGCTATATGTTTCATGTGTTTTGCTAGTCGCTACACCTATTAATTCCCAATGAACTGTTTAGATTTATAGTGTCTAGCTATCGCAGTCTCACACGCTTGACAACGTTTTGGGATGTGACGTTATTTTAATGTTAAGTAAATCTTTTTGGCAAAATATTACGATACATTTTCATAAAAATTTCGTTTCAAACCAAGCATTTTCAAGTTTGTATTATAAATATTGCTTTTGTATTTTACATGGGCAAACATTCACGAACCACGTATGAAATCATTAGCTGTTCCAGTTGTGGGGCGTGTATAGGCCCGTTTCCGCGCAGCTTTTTTTGAGCTTTTTTTTAGTTAAAACAGTTTCTAGAAATTAATTACTTCAAGATGAATCTGAGAATTTTCGAATGCTAAAACCTAAAATATAGAATAAAGAAAGATCCGAAAAGAGCTTGAAAAAAGCTCAAAAAAAGCTAGAAAAAAAGCTCAAAAAAAGCTAGAAAAACAGCTCAAAAAAAGTTCAGAATACCTCACATAAAAAAGCAGCGCGGAGACGGGCCTTTTGGCATATGACCTAGTCCATGTAAAAGAATAGAGTAGAGTTTTAATATAGTAGAGTGGGAGAGGTCCCGGTGATAACATAATGTTGTTGGTCGACAACATTATAATTTATGAAGGAGGGAGGGCAGGGCGGCTGTGTTAGTGTGTTACACATAATATGTGACTTTATTAACGTCCACTTACCTTCACCTTTTAAAAAATGTATATGACTGACTGATTGACTGTTACTATAATTTTAGTTAGTTTTATTCAAATTATAGCAAATTGATTACTAAGATAATTTCAATACGTAAGTTTTAATACGTTTTTTTTTATATTGCTGATTGGTATGGATACGAATTTTGCTATGTTTATATTGTGTTTTAATATTATATCCCTACAAGGAGTATTACCACCCGTGTACCCTCCCACTATTGCAGCAATCAGATCAGTATACGATGGTTCGACAACATTTGTGTCTACTGTTGACGGTGACACAGAACCATTTGAAGTGTTATGGGGCGTCCTCCAAGGAGACACACTTGCACCATTCTTATTCATTATTGTGGTTGACTATGTTCTACGCATGTCCTTAGATCATCATAATGATGATGGGGTGATGATAACTCCACCTACTGGCTCCAGAAGTCGAGGAAATCCTGCCAAGTACCTAACTGATCTAGACTTTGCTGATGACTTAGGAGTACTCTCAGAATCATTAGAGGGAGCCCAACGGCTCCTCAGCTCATTAGAACATGCTGCTTCTAGTGTTGGTCTTTTTATTAACTCCAGAAAGACCAAAATTCTGACAGTTAACTTTGAAAGTCCTCAGCAAGTCTGTGATCGGATGAGCATAAGCTCAAAGGATGGTATGCTTGAGCATGTCGACGACTTCTGTTACCTGGGATCATGGATCCGGAAGTCAGGTGAGGACCTTCGAATACGTAAGGGAAAGGCATGGGCAGCCTTGAATAGGCTTTCCAGGATTTGGAAGTCACCGAGAATTAATCGGAAACTTAAGGTCCGATTATTTAGAGCAGCAGTAGTTCCAGTACTCCTCTACGGGAGTCCATGCTGGGCTCTAACTGCTGAGGACACCAAATCTCTGGATGGCACATTCACAAGAATGCTACGCCGGGTTCATTGTGTCAAGTACAATGCACACATCTCCAACCAGACACTATATAACATTGGAGGTGTCTCATTGGTTCCCCCAAGCTTGACACTAGAACAAAATCGCCTCCGCTTTGCAGGACATTGCTTTCGCCGTGAGGACCAGCCAGTGCATAATCTTGTACTTTGGCAGCCTCATGGAGTGAATAAGCATGGTGGACAGCCCATGACTTTCTTGAGACGCATCTTAAAGGACACTGGCCTTAAAGATGCGGATGATCTAGCAAATGTCATGGGTGATAGGGAGTTGTGGCGGTGCAATTTTGTTGACAAGCCGGCACAGCATTCTTAAAAATGCAGCTGCAATGCAGCATGCCGATCCTAGTAGTACCCTCCCACCCTTAATATAACAACTTTTTTACGATTACGGTCAGCCTCAGCCACCCTTCACTATTATTTTCTAATTTCATTCAACCGCTACGTAATTTTATTTATGATTATTGTTCACATTTTTTTTAATACTGGCTTGCCGGATTGTTCAATGTTCGAATTATTTCGCTACAACATAAAAATTTATCTATTTATAGAAATACTTACCGGTCTGCGAAGGCTAAATTTGTGGTTCTTCCTATATTTTAAGACTAAAATTGATACATTTCTATGTTTTATTGAGTATGAAATGACTTTTTTCTAATGTTCGGCCTCTCCATTATAAAACCCACATGTTCATAATAAATTTTCATTTTGTGCCTCACTGTTTAAATGCGCACGATTAGTGTCCTATAAATGAAGTCATATAAAAACGTGTTAGTAACAAGTTAAGCTGTTGGTTAAAAGTGTGAATTTGTTAACCATAATAATTAATTAAACAATTAGGCATGGAATGGAGCATAGTCAGGGTTTGGCATACTTTTGGAGATACTGGGTTTGAAAGGAAAGGGCCGTTTTATTATGTAACTTTCAAGCATTAATTAATACGTTATAAAATATATGCGTTGGATTTGAAATTGAAGACACCGGCCATGTCAGCAGTAAGAAACTGGGCCAAACTATCATCATACCAAATTTCGTAGAATTTTATTTAGATTTTAAAACAATTAAAGGGAATTGGGGACGTATTTGATTATTTCATATCCGAAAACTGATAATTGATTAATTAAACCCGTTTATTTATTAATATTAATAATAATAATTTAATGAATTAATTAATATCATGTTATTGAAACTTAACTTCTTTCTGCTGCCTTTTTTTCAACTGTTAAAATGTTTTGTTTTATATAAATTTTTTTACTGCCATTATTTATGTTAAGTTAATATTATTATACTTAGAAAGATTCCAATATTTAATTGCATGCATATGTAGTAAAATGCTATGTACCTAATGGTTTATATAATATCGATCGATTCAACACAATAATTAATTGACCCATTTGCTTAATCGATTTGTTATTGGGTTTCCAACTTTGTTAGCAACTTTCCAAACTAAATCACCCTTTGGCTTGTGAATATTGATTTTTAATCAAAAATCTAATGACAATGTGGATAATACTTACTTAAGCTTGTCGATGCAGTTCGGCAGTTCCTACAACTTAACAATGATTGGTAAAATATTAGTGTACGTACAGGTACATTACGTTACGTATTATATAGTCCGGAACACTGAAACTGTAATTTAAATTAAAACTAAAATTTTGGAAATAATTTTGCTCACCTGAAACTGAAATTAATTTTACATTCTTTTTCAAATTTACATTGTACACACACTACAGTGATAGGACAGTTGCTTATACTGCGCTATAAACTTATTTTTTTAATTTTAACTTTCATGTTATTTTATTACTACTTTGTCCATCACCCAGATCTGAGTATGTAAACACACTAACAATGTTTCAGTTTTAATTTAAGTAATATTTGTATTTACATTCCCCCATTCCTGTTTCCCCCCATGTTAGATTGAATTAACAATTAATATAGCCATGAAACCCTAATCATAGGGAACACATTATTTCAGTTTCTGACTTACCACACATAGACTATATAATTTTATCATGTAGTAGTGCTGTGTAACTTAAACTTTATGGACTTTTATTCTGCTGTTTATTTTACCACCCACCAATAATAATAGGATAGCTGTGCAAACCAACTTTACCTCTGTAGTCAATTTAATAATTTAATTAATTAACTTAATGACATATGTTAATTTGTAAAATACTAAATTTGTTAATTATTTATTCATAATATTAATTAAATTATTATTATATTTGTTTTCTGTGATATTATATTTTGCCTGTTCCTGAGAAATCTAATTAAAGTTATTGGAAGTTATCTCCTGCATGGATTTGATAAATCATTAATCCATAATTGAAGGTAATTGAAGTTGTTTCCAAGTCATTGATTACTTTGCAGCGTTCCGTCCTATATGCCGCAACGCTGCAAAGTAGTACTTTGCAGCGTTACGAGTAATGCACCAGAACGCTGATAAGTTGACATAATATAACAAAAGATTTATTTTGTATTTACAGTATAGGGGCCCTTATCCAGTATGTCACCGCGTCATTATTAGGTTGTACCAGATAGTTTAAGTGCATAACTACAAATAATTCCCCACAAATAAATACAATTAGATTCGCCATTGTCCATAATTAGCATCCTTTTACAGCCCTCGTTCTATTATTTCCCACGCTGTAGCTCGGGAAACAAAATCACTCGTGCCGTGACGCTATAAAGAGCTATTTTATGAACAATGACGTATATAGTTATTATTATGGGTTTGTTCCAATTTTTTCAATTGTTTGCTCCAATTTATATAGTTATTATAGAATAAATACCACGAATACAATCCATACATTGGCATTGTTTACATTTACATTCCTTAACTTCGTCAACAAATACCGTGGACCTTGTTTAGGGGGGTAGCACCCAAATTGGAACGTCATATTTAGGTGTCTCTGGACCCTAAAGCCTAAAATTGGGTAAAAGTTATTTTTTGTGCTACTAAACATCGTCTGAGATGCTAAAAGGTAGCCAAAATAAAAATGACACTAATGGCCAAAAGTGCCTTTTTGCGCCAGAGGCCCCCACCAATATTCGTTAAAATTCATTGAAATTTGGAATATAAGTTCAAAAGACCCCTGCATCCAATTCTTCGAACATTTTTCGCTAAAAATGGACTGAGGCTATTTTAGAACTAAAAGGCCCCAAAAAGTGGTATCTTAAGACCTTTTTGATGCGAAAAGGCTTCTGAGAATTATTAGCAAAATTTGTTCAGAAGAATTCTGAACAAGTGTTCCAAATTTCCACTCATTTCAATGTGATAAAAACAATTAAAACCTTCCCGCTATTTTATTTAGATAATACCATTTTTCTTTGTTCAACGACAACTTTGTCAAAAATAAATAAATTCAACGAAATTTTTCATACTTGATAAAATTATAACTAATAAATCAACTCCTAGTAGCAATTTTATTATACCTCGAGAGCCATTTATATGACCCCCCCTTATCGCTTCAACAACGACACTCTTGTTATCGACATACGCGCGGATGGGTATCTTTAAAGAATTACCGTCACCAATTATTTCTCTAATGACACCTCTTGTGTATATTGATTGCTCTAGACCTTGAAGACTTAACGCCTCTGCAGCTATCGTAGACCGGACAACGCGTTTAATCTTGCAAACATTCCAAGAAAGGGGACAGGAGCGATTATCTATGCCAACAAATGCCATAGTACTGCTCACTCCGTCTGCTAGATTAGCTAATGAAGCATCAGTAAATAAAATTAGATACCAATTGATTGGGTTTCCTAAGTTTGGGAACAAAATGAAAGCATTTCTTTCTTTGACATTTAGCAAAATTTTTCTGATTCGCAATAAGTGTTCCATTCGAGCATCCCTGAAGTGTGTGCTAAGATCTATTAGCTCAAAGGACCAGTCTGGGCGAGACCCTTGCACGAGCCAATTAAGTTTACCAACTAGAGACCGGTACATGGTAAGGTCAGATGGGCCTAAATTTTAATTTTTTGTTGACTTTCTCCAAGGATAATGGTATGTTCTTTATCTCAATATTCTTCAAGTATGATTCTTGGTTTAAAATGATCTCATTAGGAAGCTGACATAATTCAAAACCAACGTAAGTAATCAATGTGTGAGACTAGAATGCCGCAAAGATTACCATTCTCTCTAAAATAAAATAGAGCAGGGTCTAATGGAGATTGGCTGCAACCGAGGGTCAACATCTCTTCTACCACACTATTGTAGAACTGACGAGCTGCGTCATTCAAACCATACAAGCACTTATTTAATCGCCAAATATATCCCAACGGCGCATCAGCCTCCCGGGGTGGATTGAGGAAGACATCACGTACTAGGGATTCACCTTGGAGAAAGGCAGATTTTATGACAGTTGTTTTTAGAACCCATTGTTTACTGGAAGCGATAGCCAAAAAATGTGCGAAGTGTACATTTTGCAACTGTAGGAGAGTCTGTAGCTATCTCAATTTGCTCTTCAAATCTTCTGGCAACTAGACGAGCAATCTCTGTTCCCTTATGCCATAGAACCCACCGCGTCGATATGCATGGTTGTCCGTTGAACGGTAGCTTTTGATAGACTTCAAAGTCTCTCAATTTTTGTAGCTCCACTAATTTTGTTTGTTGGCACTCAGGAGAACAGTACTCATTTTTGGGAATGAGAACTAAATTTACTTCATTAGTCGCATCACCTTGGATCCAAGGGTTAGAACCAAAGTCAATGCATCTTTGAACTACATTAGACTCCTCCACGTTAAACCAGTCCCTATACTTTCCTGATGCTTTCCCAGCACGACCAATAACAGTCGCTGTAAGCCATTGCTGTGTATCATGATAAATAAATTTAATACATTGTGCTGAATGTGGCAATGAGTTCACGTTATTTGTGGATTTTGGTTTGGACTTTAGATTGTCTGAATTATTGTCTACGGGTACCTAATACTGCTATATTATACCACAACGCTTATTTATTACCAACAAACTATTCTAGAACTTGTTCATTGCACATGTTACTACAATCATACATTTTTCACATATCCTAGACTCCCACCTTCCCACACCCCCCCCCCCCCCCCCCCCCCCCCCACCCGCCCTCAAACGGTACAAGTTACAGTATAACATATAATTTTGAAATGATTTCTTACAGGTAAACAACTGGGTGTTACATAAAAATGAGATGCTTTCGGAAACTTTCGGATTCTATGACTCATCAGATGAAGGAACTATCACTAGTGGAGAATTTAAATCAGGTATCAATGGCATTAGCTACGACTGATAATAATAAAAAATAAATAAACAATTTAAATTTTTTCATACATTTGGTATAAAAGCAACAAAACCACCGACGAAGCTGGTCCGTCGGTGTACTTTAGATCCCGATGGGACTTAGCTCCCAATAGACAGCTGTCGCAGATTGCTTGGGTGGCGGCCAAAACCTCAATAAAAAATCACCGCGGTCCTTCGGGCTTATGGCGCTTGGTGCCTAACCAAAAAACTAAACGTAACACACCACTTTCCCAATGCGTGAACTCCATAACTCACGTCCGTTTCATGACAATAACGGCTACTGTTATTGGTCGGTATAATACTAAATTTATGTGTGGTCTACATTCACACTTGGGATGTAAATTCCTCCGGGATCTGAAGTTCTTAATTTTTCAACCTCACTCAGCTCGTGGTCGTACACATCACTCAGCTCGTGGTCGTACACATCACTCAGCTCGTGGTCGTACACATCACTCAGCTCGTGGTCGTACACATCACTCAGCTCGAGCTCGTCCACCTCACTCAGCTCGTGGTCGTACACATCACTCAGCTCGAGCTCGTCCACCTCACTCAGCTCGTGGTCGTACACATCACTCAGCTCGAGCTCGTCCACCTCACTCAGCTCGAGCTCGTCCACCTCACTCAGCTCGTGGTCGTACACATCACTCAGCTCGAGCTCGTCCACCTCACTCAGCTCGAGCTCGTCCACCTCACTCAGCTCGTGGTCGTACACATCACTCAGCTCGAGCTCGTCCACCTCACTCAGCTCAAGCTCGTCCACCTCACTCAGCTCGAGCTCGTCCACCTCACTCAGCTCGTGGTCGTACACATCACTCAGCTCGAGCTCGTCCACCTCACTCAGCTCAAGCTCGTCCACCTCACTCAGCTCGAGCTCGTCCACCGTCCACCTCACTCAGCTCGAGCTCGTCCACCTCACTCTGCTCGAACTCGTCCACCTCACTCAGCTCGTGGTCGTCCACCTCACTCAGCTCGAGCTCGTCCACCTCACTCAGCTCGTGGTCGTACACATCACTCAGCTCGAGCTCGTCCACCTCACTCAGCTCGAGCTCGTCCACCTCACTCAGCTCGTGGTCGTACACATCACTCAGCTCGAGCTCGTCCACCTCACTCAGCTCGAGCTCGTCCACCTCACTCAGCTCGAGCTCGTCCACCTCACTCAGCTCGAGCTCGTTCACCTCACTCAGCTCGAGCTCGTCCACCGTCCACCTCACTCAGCTCGAGCTCGTCCACCTCACTCTGCTCGAACTCGTCCACCTCACTCAGTTCGAGCTCGTCCATCTCACTCAGCTCGTCCACCGTCCACCTCACTCAGCTCGAGCTCGTCCACCTCACTTAGCTCAAGCTCGTCCACCTCACTCAGCTCGAGCTCGTCCACCTCACTCAGCTCAAGCTCGTCCACCTCACTCAGCTTGAGCTCGTCCACCTCACTTAGCTCAAGCTCGTCCACCTCACTCAGCTCGAGCTCGTCCACCTCACTCAGCTCAAGCTCGTCCACCTCACTCAGCTTGAGCTCGTCCACCTCACTCAGCTCGAGCTCGTCCACCTCACTCAGCTCGAGCTCGTCCACCTCACTCAGCTCAAGCTCGTCCACCTCACTCAGCTCGAGCTCGTCCACCTCACTCAGCTCGAGCTCGTCCAGCTCACTCAGCTCGAGCTCAACCACCTCACTCAGCTCAAGCTCGTCCACCTCACTCAGCTCGAGCTCGTCCACCTCACTCAGCTCGAGCTCGTCCACCTTACTCTGTTCGAGCTCGTCCACCGTCCACCTCTCTCAGCTCGAGCTCGTCCACCTCACTCAGCTCGAGCTCGTCCACCTCACTCAGCTCGAACTCGTCCACCTCACTCAGCTCGAGCTCGTCCACCTCTCTCAGCTCGAGCTCGTCCACCTCACTCAGCTCGAACTCGTCCACCTCACTCAGCTCGAGCTCGTCCACCTCACTCTGCTCGAACTCGTCCACATCACTCAGCTCGAGCTCGTCCACCTCACTCAGCTTGAGCTCGTCCACCTCACTTAGCTCAAGCTCGTCCACCTCACTCAGCTCGAGCTCGTCCACCTCACTCAGCTCAAGCTCGTCCACCTCACTCAGCTTGAGCTCGTCCACCTCACTCAGCTCGAGCTCGTCCACCTCACTCAGCTCGAGCTCGTCCACCTCACTCAGCTCGAGCTCGTCCACATCACTCAGCTCGAGCTCGTCCACCTCACTCAGCTTGAGCTCGTCCACCTCACTTAGCTCAAGCTCGTCCACCTCACTCAGCTCGAGCTCGTCCACCTCACTCAGCTCAAGCTCGTCCACCTCACTCAGCTTGAGCTCGTCCACCTCACTCAGCTCGAGCTCGTCCACCTCACTCAGCTCGAGCTCGTCCACCTCACTCAGCTCGAACTCGTCCACCTCACTCAGCTCGAGCTCGTCCACCTCTCTCAGCTCGAGCTCGTCCACCTCACTCAGCTCGAACTCGTCCACCTCACTCAGCTCGAGCTCGTCCACCTCACTCTGCTCGAACTCGTCCAGTCACTCTGTTCGTGCTCGTCCACCTCACTCTGTTCGAGCTCGTCCACCTCACTCAGCTCGAGCTCGTCCACCTCACTCAGCTCGAGCTCGTCCACCTCACTCTGTTCGAGCTCCTCCTCCGCCAACCTCACTCCGCTCGAGCTCGTCCACCTCACTCAGCTCGAGCTCGTCCACCTCACTCAGCTCGAGCTCGTCCACCTCACTCTGCTCGAACTCGTCCAGTCACTCTGTTCGAGCTCGTCCACCTCACTCAGCTCGAGCTCGTCCACCTCACTCAGCTCGAGCTCTTCTACCTCACTCAGCTCGAGCTCGTCCACCTCACGCGGCTCAAGCTCGTCCACCTCACTCTGTTCGTGCTCGTCCACCTCACTCTGTTTGAGCTCGTCCACCTCACTCTGTTCGAGCTCGTCCACCTCACTCAGCTCGAGCTCGTCTACCTCACTCAGCTCGAGCTCGTCCACCTCACTCAGCTCGTACTCGTTCACCTCACTCAGCTCGAGCTCGTCCACCTCACTCAGCTCGAGCTCGTCCACCGTCCACCTCACTCCGCTCGAGCTCGTCCATCTCACTCAGCTCGTCCACCGTCCACCTCACTCAGCTCGAGCTCGTCCACCTCACTTAGCTCAAGCTCGTCCACCTCACTCAGCTCGAGCTCGTCCACCTCACTCAGCTCAAGCTCGTTCACCTCACTCAGCTTGAGCTCGTCCACCTCACTCAGCTCGAGCTCGTCCACCTCACTCAGCTCGAGCTCGTCCACCTCACTCAGCTCAAGCTCGTCCACCTCACTCAGCTCGAGCTCGTCCACCTCACTCAGCTCGAGCTCGTCCAGCTCACTCAGCTCGAGCTCAACCACCTCACTCAGCTCAAGCTCGTCCACCTCACTCAGCTCAAGCTCGACCACCTCACTCAGCTCGAGCTCGTCCACCTCACTCAGCTCGAGCTCGTCCACCTCACTCAGCTCGAGATCGTCCACCCCACTCTGCTCGAACTCGTCCAGTCACTCTGTTCGAGCTCGTCCACCTCACTCAGCTCGAGCTCGTCCACCTCACTCAGCTCGAGCTCGTCCACCTCACTCAGCTCGAGCTCGTCCAGCTCACTCAGCTCGAGCTCAACCACCTCACTCAGCTCGAACTCGTCCACCTCACTCAGCTCAAGCTCGTCCACCTCACTCTGTTCGTGCTCGTCCACCTCACTCTGTTCGTGCTCGTCCACCTCACTCTGTTTGAGCTCGTCCACCTCACTCAGCTCGAGCTCGTCCACCTCACTCTGTTCGAGCTCCTCCTCCGCCTACCTCACTCCGCTCAAGCTCGTCCACCTCACTCAGCTCGAGCTCGTCCACCTCACTCTGTTCGAGCTCGTCCACCTCACTCAGCTCGAGCTCGTCCACCTCACTCTGTTCGAGCTCCTCCTCCGCCTACCTCACTCCGCTCAAGCTCGTCCACCTCACTCAGCTCGAGCTCGTCCACCTCACTCTGTTCGAGCTCGTCCACCTCACTCAGCTCGAGCTCGTCTACCTCACTCAGCTCGAGCTCGTCCACCTCACTCTGTTCGAGCTCCTCCTCCGCCTACCTCACTCCGCTCAAGCTCGTCCACCTCACTCAGCTCGAGCTCGTCCACCTCACTCTGTTCGAGCTCGTCCACCTCACTCAGCTCGAGCTCGTCCACCTCACTCAGCTCAAGCTCGTCCACCTCACTCAGCTCGAGCTCGTCCACCTCACTCAGCTCGAGCTCGTTCACCTCACTCAGCTCGAGCTCGTCCACCTCACTCAGCTCGAGCTCGTCCACCTCACTCTGTTCGAGCTCCTCCTCCGCCTACCTCACTCCGCTCAAGCTCGTCCACCTCACTCAGCTCGAGCTCGTCCACCTCACTCAGCTCAAGCTCGTCCACCTCACTCTGTTCGTGCTCGTCCACCTCACTCTGTTCGTGCTCGTCCACCTCACTCTGTTTGAGCTCGTCCACCTCACTCTGTTCGAGCTCGTCCACCTCACTCCGCTCGAGCTCGTCCACCGTCCACCTCACTCCGATCGAGCTCGACCACCTCACTCAGCTCGAGCTCGTCCACCTCACTCAGCTCGAGCTCGTCCACCTCACTCAGCTCGAGCTCGTCCACCTCACTCTGTTCGAGCTCGTCCACCTCACTCAGCTCGAGCTCGTCTACCTCACTCAGCTCGAGCTCGTCCACCGTCCACCTCTCTCAGCTCGAGCTCGACCACCTCACCCAGCTCGAGCTCGCCCACCTCACTCAGCTCGAGCTCCTCCACCTCACTCTGTTCGAGCTCGTCCACCTCACTCCGCTCGAGCTCGTCCACCGTCCACCTCACTCAGCTCGAGCTCGTCCACCTCACTCAGCTCGAGCTCGTTCACCTCACTCAGCTCGAGCTCGTCCACCTCACTCAGCTCGAGCTCGTCCACCTCACTCTGTTCGAGCTCCTCCTCCGCCTACCTCACTCCGCTCGAGGTCGTCCACCTCACTCAGCTCGAGCTCGTCCACCGTCCACCTCACTCTGTTCGAGCTCGTCCACCGTCCACCTCTCTCAGCTCGAGCTCGTCCACCTCACTCAGCTCGAACTCGTCCACCTCACTCAGCTCGAGCTCGTCCACCTCTCTCAGCTCGAGCTCGTCCACCTCACTCAGCTCGAGCTCGTCCACCTCACTCAGCTCGAGCTCGTCCACCTCACTCTGCTCGAACTCGTCCAACTCACTCTGTTCGAGCTCGTCCACCTCACTCAGCTCGAGCTCGTCCACCTCACTCAGCTCGAGCTCGTCCACCTCACTCAGCTCAAGCTCGTCCACCTCACTCTGTTCGTGCTCGTCCACCTCACTCTGTTCGAGCTCGTCCACCTCACTCTGTTCGAGCTCGTCCCCCTCACTCAGCTCGAGCTCGTCTACCTCACCCAGCTCGAGCTCGCCCACCTCACTCAGCTCGAGCTCCTCCACCTCACTCTGTTCGAGCTCGTCCACCTCACTCCGCTCGAGCTCGTCCACCGTCCACCTCACTCAGCTCGAGCTCCTCCACCTCACTCTGTTCGAGCTCGTCCACCTCACTCCGCTCGAGCTCGCCACCGTCCACCTCACTCAGCTCGAGCTCGTCTACCTCACCCAGCTCGAGCTCGCCCACCTCACTCAGCTCGAGCTCCTCCACCTCACTCTGTTCGAGCTCGTCCACCTCACTCCGCTCGAGCTCGTCCACCGTCCACCTCACTCCGCTCGAGCTCGTCTACCTCACTCAGCTCGAGCTCGTCCACCTCACTCAGCTCGAGCTCGTCCACCTCACTCAGCTCGAGCTCGTCCACCTCACTCTGTTCGTGCTCGTCCACCTCACTCAGCTCGAGCTCGTCCACCTCACTCTGTTCGTGCTCGTCCACCTCACTCTGTTCGAGCTCGTCCACCTCACTCTGTTCGAGCTCGTCCCCCTCACTCAGCTCGAGCTCGTCTACCTCACCCAGCTCGAGCTCGCCCACCTCACTCAGCTCGAGCTCCTCCACCTCACTCTGTTCGAGCTCGTCCACCTCACTCCGCTCGAGCTCGTCCACCGTCCACCTCACTCCGCTCGAGCTCGTCCACCTCACTCCGCTCGAGCTCGTCCACCGTCCACCTCACTCCGCTCGAGCTCGTCCACCTCTCTCAGCTCGAGCTCCTCCACCTCACTCTGTTCGACCTCGCCCACCTCACTCCGCTCGAGCTCGTCCACCTCACTCAGCTCGAGCTCGTCCACCTCACTCTGTTCGAGCTCGTCCACCGTCCACCTCACTCCGATCGAGCTCGACCACCTCTCTCAGCTCGAGCTCGTCCACCTCACTCTGTTCGAGCTCGTCCACCTCACTCAGCTCGAGCACGTCCACCTTACTCTGTTCGAGCTCGTCCAACTACCTCTGTTCGAGCTCGTCCACCGTCCACCTTACTCCGCTCGAGCTCGTCCACCACACTCCGTTCGAGGTCGTGCTCCTCACTCAGCTCAAGCTCGTCCACCTCACTCAGCTCTAGCTCGTCCACCTTACTCTGTTCGAGCTCGTCCTCCGCCTACCTCACTCCGCTCGAGCTCGTCCACCTCACTCAGCTCGAGCTCGTCCACCGTCCACCTCACTCCGCTCGAGCTCGTCCACCTCACTCAGCTCGAGCTCTTCCACCTCCCTCAGCTTGAGCTCGTCCACCTCACTCCGCTCGAGCTCGTCCACCTCACTCAGCTCGAGCTCGTCCACCTTACTCTGTTCGAGCTCGTCCTCCGCCTACCTCACTCCGCTCGAGCTCGTCCACCTCACTCAGCTCGAGCTCGTCCACCTTACTCTGTTCGAGCTCGTCCTCCGCCTACCTCACTCCGCTCGAGCTCGTCCACCTCACTCAGCTCGAGCTCGTCCACCTCACTCAGCTCGTCCTCCGCCTACCTCACTCCGTTCGAGCTCGTCCACCTCACTCAGCTCGAGCTCTTCCACCTCCCTCAGCTTGAGCTCGTCCACCTCACTCCGCTCGAGCTCGTCCACCTCAATCAGCTCGAGCTCGTCCACCTCACTCTGTTCGAGCTCGTCCACCGTCCACCGTCCACCTCACTCCGCTCGAGCTCGACCACCTCTCTCAGCTCGAGCTCGTCCACCTCACTCTGTTCGAGCTCGTCCACCTCACTCAGCTCGAGCTCTTCCACCTCCCTCAGCTTGAGCTCGTCCACCACACTCCGTTCGAGGTCGTGCTCCTCACTCAGCTCAAGCTCGTCCACCTCACTCAGCTCGAGCTCGTCACCTTACTCCATTCGAGGTCGTCCACCGTCCACCACACTCCTTTCGAGCTCTTGCACCTCCAATTTATGTTAATTTTCGCAGGTTTGATTGATCTAAATGCTCCAGTGAATAAGAAGGAAATATTAGTTATAACTCGTCTACTAGACCCGGAACAATCTGGCAGTATTGACTACGATGAATTTATAATGTGAGTACATAAATAAAATATATAGACCATATAATAAATAGAAATTTTTTCAGATGAGGTTCTAGAAAAGCCTTATTTTATTATCTAATTAAATTCACTCTGGTAAAAGAGATTTATTGGCTTTGTTTATCATGATCTTATATTTACGGGCCTCTCTCTTAAAATGTTTATATCTTTCTTCTACTGCATTCAAATCAGCCTTTGTTTTGGCTATCTGTTCATGCGTTTCTTCATAATCCATTAGTAATGTCTTATTCAATAACAAGACGGATGTTTGTTTGAGTTTCTTCTGTTTCTGTTTACAAAGCTCTCTCTCTTTCTTTGTTGTACACAATTTGTCTCGTTTCAACGCCATAAGATCGTCAACATTCTTGGCAATTCCACTAAGTACTTTATTCTCAACATCGAAGCATTCCTTCTTTTCCTTAACATGCGTCAAAATTTCCACGGTTTCTCCAATTTTCAGCCTCAACTTCAAACAGTCTTCGTTTCTCTCTTCTATTTTTTCGTTATGCGATTGATTCTCAATTTTTAACTGTTCGAAATCAATTAGATGTATTCCTTCTCCAAATTCCTCCCGCGCCTTTAAATCCACCTGCACGCGATCGAAACTCAGTTGAAGTTTTAAAACCTCGAGTCGAACGGCGGAACATTCAGCAGCTTTCTCGACCAACACTTCGTTAAAACCGTCCACCGTAGACCGAGCTAGTAATTTGCCGGTTCTCGTATCTACCGATTTCAAGGCAATTGAACTCCGCTTCTCTTGGAAATCTTTTGTGTTTTGTATTACAACATCTAACTTCTTGCGCGCTTTCGCTGCCAATGCATCCAATGCAATTCTGTGTCCCGCGATCACATGGGCGATTTGCTTTCGAATGTTCGCGATTTCAGCGACATAGGTAATGAATCGTTGCTCGTGGTCCGTTATGTGAATCTCTTTGCCTTCGCCCCCTTTACCTAGGCCTTCCTTCTTCTTTTTAAAGTAAATCGAGAGTTTAGTTTGCGCCACGTCATTGCGGTGGATAATAAGTGGTCGATTGCCAAGGGCCTCTCTTTCCATTTCCTTGAGAGTGCGCAATGGGGGGTATGGGGAACAGTTAACATGAATGTGTTCATCTTCTGAGACTTCTGATCCATCATCCTTATCTACATTGTCGTGGAACATACCCAATTGGGCGTCCTCAAATTCCTTCTCATCTTGATATGCTGCTGGCAACGACGGGAAAATAATATATCGACTTGTGAGATCGTGGTTTGAAGGTTCCTTACTTTCTTCAGAAATCTCTGACTTTGAAGTTACATGACTATTTCTATTTGCACTAGATTGTAGAGAGCTCGTTTCTGGTGGACTTCTTTCGCACTGATCTTCATATTGTTTATAAATTGCTGATTCAGTATCCTTTACTTTGTCAACGCATATTGTTTCGGCACAGCCATTAATTCCCCGTGGTTTGTCTACACCACTTGATTTTGAGACATCATTTTTAACAATGGTTTTAGATTTGAATTCTTGTGATCCAATATTTGAGGTGCTGAGTAGCTTAGAGCCATCCTTTCTTACAGTTGGATTTACGTTTAGGTTCACAAGTCCATCTTCCCTGTTCGCATCGTCAATAATGATATCTTTTTGCCCTGTGTCATTTGAATTATCCCCCTGATTGGCGTCAGTTTTCACCCCGGCATCACTGCTGACCTTTTGAATGACGGTATTAAAGCAATCTCTTGGTAATATTGATGATTAATGTTATGAGTATGACTATAACCCACCCCCCCCCCCCCCCCCCCCCCTTATTGAAAATTTCCTTTTCTGTGCTGTTCTTTTTGATTAATATTGAACATCAGTTGGGCCTAGTTTCAACTTGTTATTTAAGGTAACTCGTGTTTAAATGTTAGTTGGGGTTTTTTTAATGGTATTGTTTTTAAAAAAAAACAATTTTTTTTTATTTGTCTTTTATGTGTGTTTTGTTATTGATTAATGTTAATCAATATTATTAGATATTACTGTAATTTAGTTAGCTAGTCATTAAATGTACCTTTTTTCACGAACTGTCAGAATTTACAAAATACACACCTTGTTTAATGAAACGTAATGACTTATTGTAGACTGTACATGTAAATTAATATCAATGATTGTTTAATAAAGATTGCTGTAATACCTTGACTTTGGTAGTTGCTTCATAGTTATTTTTAGGATTAGTTTCTGCAGTAATAGAGATTTTACTATTTGGTGTTACACAGCCATGTTCACTTAACACACCAACAGCTTCGTCAACGTATTTTGCTGCTTTCCCATCATTTGTAACAACATCAACTTCATCGGAATTCATCACTAATGTGTATGTAATAAATAAACAAATAAAATGCAATTAAATGATGTGTTCTGGAAACTCTCATCCATGCCAACACTTACCAAATAATTAATTAATTAATAATTATGATTCCATATTTATGACATAAGGCCAATATTAATGCGTTCTCGAAATACGGTAGTTTACACATATATGTCGTTCTTCACATACATGTATGTATGTAGTTCTAGAACGCCTGATCCATCATCCAAATTTATGTACGCCACAAATAAATTGTATAACAATTTTCCTCTTATATCACAAAAATTACTTACTTTAATAACCAAGGCCATTGTAATATGGGTGTAAACGTTGTACCGACACTGTGCTGACAGTGTCGGCATAACTTTGTGCCGACAGTGTGCAGATAATGTGCCAACGTTATGCCGACAATGTCCAATGTCGGCGTTACGTTAGTACATTATCTACACACTGTCGGCACAACGTTATGTCGACACTGTCGGCACAATGTCGGTACACCGTTTATAACCTTTATACATTTATTGAACTGTTATTTGTTATTTTGTACGTATATTTTGTACGAGTAACTATTATTTCGTCCAAGGACTGTTATAACGTCCGAGGACTTATAACACGTCCGAGGAGAAGAGGTCCCTACTGAGAAGGTTAACAATTCTAAAAGGGTTTTGTTTGGGGGAGAGTAAAGAAAATGGGGCGTGGAATTTTTGTGGGATAATATAAATAACGGTATTTATTACGGACTCTGTTTAAAAAAAACGCATTATAGTAGAGGGAAATAATCAGAAATAATAAAGGTAATTTAAAAAGTTTTTATTAAATTTCTCTAAGTAAATTGACTGACCATGTTATAAAATTACCTCCGTCAGTATTGCGACTGCGGGCAGGCTATTCACTTTAATTGATTTATTACTCATTGTGGCTCTTTTCTTCATTGGCGGAAGACACATTTCACAGCTCTGGTCCACTGGTCGTCGGACTTTGTAGAAGTTTCCTTTACTCTTTTGCCATCGGACTATTTAACCTAGACTATCATCGTATTACGATGGCCTTGATTTAACATACAATTTTTAACAATCTAGAACATAATTATGTATTATTATTATGTATTATGTTATGTTATGTATTATTATTATGTATATTATTATGGATATGTATTATATATTATTATTATGTATATTATTATGTTATGTTTATAATTAAGTATGTATTATTATGTATGTATGTTTATAATTAAGTATGTATTATTATGTATGTATGTATTATAATTAATTATGTATTATTATTATGGTATGTATTATAATTAATTATGTATTATTATTATGGTATATTTATAATTAATTATGTATTATTATGGTATGTATTATAATTATTATGTATGTATTATTATGGTATGTATTATAATTAATTATGTATTATTATGGTATGTTTATAATTAAGTATTGTTTATTAATGGGTATGTTTATAATTAATTATGTATTATTATGGAGTATATATATTAATTATGTATTATGTGATGTATGTTTATATTAAGTATGTTTATTAATGGTATATGTTATAATTAATTATGTATTATTAATGGGATATATTTATAATTAATATGTTATTATGGAGTATTATATTAATATGGTATTATGGTATGTTATAATTAAGTATTGTTTATTAATGGGATTATATGTTATAATTAAGTATTGTTTATTAATGGGATATATGTTATAATTAAGTATTGTTTATTAATGGGAGTATATTTATAATTAAGTATTGTTTATTAATGGGAGTATATGTTATAATTAAGTATTGTTTATTAATGGGATTATATGTTAGTAATTATTATGTATGTTTATTATTATGGGAGTATATGTTATAATTAAGTATTGTTTATTAATGGGAGTATATGTTATAATTAAGTATTGTTTATTAATGGGAGTATATGTTATGAATTAAGTATTGTTTATTAATGGGAGTATATGTTATAATTAAGTATTGTTTATTAATGGGAGTATATGTTATAATTAAGTATTGTTTATTAATGGGAGTATATGTTATAATTAAGTATGTGTATTGTTATGGGATGATATAGTTAATTATGTATATTGTTATGTTATGTTTATAATAAATTATGGAGATTGTTATGTTATGTTTAGAATTAAGTATTGTATATTAATGGGATGATATGTTTATAATTAAGTATTGTTTATTAATGGGGATGTATATGTTATAATTAAGTATTGTGTATTAATGTGATGTATATGTTTATAATTAAGTATTGTATATTGATATGGGATTATGTGTTATAATTAAGTATGTATATTGTTATGGGATATGTTTATAATTAAGTATTGTTTATTAATGGGGATGTATATGTTTATAATTAAGTATTGGTATATTAATGGGATGTTATGTTTATAATTATGACAACTTACTGTAGTAGCGTTCTGGTGGAATCTTCGCAACACAGCAAAGTACCTCTTTACAGCGTGGCTCTATAGCATACGACGGAACGCTGCAATTCACTAACTTAATAACAATAAAGTTACCAAAATTGTTTGTAACGTGTTTTTTTTTATCCATAAATTAAATTTTAAAATAAAAAAAAATAAATAAAATTATTTGTTATTTTGGTAGTTTAGGTACGTTATTCAATTACGAGCTATTAACTAAGTAGTTTTCTGATAAATAATATTAGTTTCGATGTATTTCAATAGTTTGTTTGTATATTGGTTGTTTAATAGGAATGGCATTGAGTACTCTAGAGACTACCCCTCGATCGTGGAAGAGTGCGCACCGAATCCGCGAGGGTTTAAGCGACTTCGAGATACAACCAAGCCGATCTCAACCTTAAAGCAATGTGGACCTTATGTGGAAATATATCCCAGGTAGGAGGAATCTTTTGGGGAAAAATACCTCGTGTAAATTTCAGCACATATAGGGGCCAAGTAACTGGTTAGTTATTTATACAGTACGACTATTTATTGGTGCGCAATGAAATACGTCATTCTATTATAAGATAAACAAATCACTAATATGAACCATTTACACTATTTATGAACCATTTACACTATTTATGAACCATTTACACTATTTATGAACCATTTACACTATTTATGAACCATTTACACTATTTATGAACCATTTACACTATTTATGAACCATTTACACTATTTATGAACCATTTACACTATTTATGAACCATTTACACTATTTATGAACCATTTACACTATTTATGAACCATTTACACTATTTATGAACCATTTACACTATTTATGAACCATTTACACTATTATGAACCATTTACACTATTTATGAACCATTTACACTATTTATGAACCATTTACACTATTTATGAACCATTTACACTATTTATGGACCAGGTTAGAGAGGTGGGCGTGTCTAAACCAAACAATAAACGAAATCATTTGAAATTGCGGGAAAGGAACAGGTTCAGGTGCGGGCTTTTTCTGAACAAATATTAAAACGTTGCCGTTACAAATTATTATAAAACAGGGTGCGCACACACAGAGATGGTACTGTTACATGTTCCGCATCTGGTTCCAGCGAGGTTCCGTTCCACACTAGTCTGTTACATGTTCCAGCGAGGTTCCGTTCCACACTAGTCTGTTACTGCGTCGCTTTGCGGGCCATACACACAACCATTCATATAGCTCCGCTGCCAACGGAATACAGGGTGTACTGCAAGTACACCCTGTAGCAGCAGTAGCAGTAGCCTAGCAGCATTGCAAACACATTGGATTTCAGTTTGCCGTTCGCGTTAACTATTACAAATATATTGTTTGCATGAAAAATATAGTGTAAAAGTGATTAGTTTTGTTGAAGCCGAGTATTAAGTGTTGTATGAATAAAAATATTTCTGCCTTAATGTAATTAGGTATTAATATAAGGCTTAGTTTAGCTATATTATTGTATTCAGTTTTAGAAAACCCATAAACTTCTTTAATTATTATACACCTAAAATTTTGCTAATTTGTTCTTCGATCTAGGTATCTTTGCCTTCAACTCGTATTTGCTACATTCGCTACTTTGTCCAAGCATCCGTGCCATTTGGTAATCACTGTTCCTACTAGCCACTCTGTCAGTACATCCTGGAAGTTATTAAGAGGGACGGTTGTGTGACGTCATCTCGATTAGCTCTATTCCGTGACGTCACACGCACATCGATGCTGTCTCCGGAACTGTCTCTGTCAGACTGCGGTTCCAAGGAGGACTGGAGAGGGATGAGGCTCCCAATATCACTTTATTTTACGATTACGTGGTTGAATTTACTGAATGTCCGGTACTATCGGCCGATTACTTCTTTCTGAGAGAACGTTTAGCATTGGCTGCTGTATGAGAGAACGTTTAGCATTGGCTGCTGTGTGAGAGAACGTTTAGCATTGGCTGCTGTGTGAGAGAACGTTTAGCATTGGATGCTGTGTGAGAGAACGTTGTGAGAGAACGTTGTGAGAGAACGTTTAGCATTGGCTGCTGTATGAGAGAACGTTGTGAGAGAACGTTTAGCATTGGCTGCTGTATGAGAGAACGTTGTGAGAGAACGTTTAGCATTGGCTGCTGTGTGTGAGAACGTTTAGCATTGGCTGCTGTGTGAGAGAACGTTTAGCATTGGCTGCTGTGTGAGAGAACGTTTAGCATTGGCTGCTGTGTGAGAGAACGTTTAGCATTGGATGCTGTGTGAGAGAACGTTGTGAGAGAACGTTGTGAGAGAACGTTTAGCATGGCTGCTGTATGAGAGAACGTTGTGAGAGAACGTTTAGCATTGGCTGCTGTGTGAGAGAACGTTTAGCATTGGTTGCTGTGTGAGAACGTTTAGCATTGGCTGCTGTGTGAGAGAACGTTTAGCATTGGATGCTGTGTGAGAGAACGTTGTGAGAGAACGTTTGTGAGAGAACGTTTAGCATTGGCTGCTGTATGAGAGAACGTTGTGAGAGAACGTTTAGCATTGGCTGCTGTATGAGAGAACGTTGTGAGAGAACGTTTAGCATTGGCTGCTGTGTGAGTTGGCTGCTGTGTGAGAGAACGTTTAGCATTGGCTGCTGTATGAGAGAACGTTTAGCATTGGCTGCTGTGTGGGAGAACGATTAGCATTGGCTGCTTGTGAGAGAACGTTGTGAGAGACGTTAGCATTGGCTGCTGTGAGAGAACGTTTAGCATTGGCTGCTGTGTGAGAGAACGTTTAGCATTAGCTGCTGTATGTGAGTACGTTTAGTATTAGCATTCAAGTTATTCCACCTCACGTGATAATAAAGTACCACTACTTCGATGCTTATAATTACATATCTAATATCAAACAATGAAAAATGTAGCGACAGGTGAAAAAATTTTGGAATAAATATCATTTTGTTTGTTTTTTTTGG
>JAUCBJ010006362.1:0-13312 GCA_032718475.1 Nemertoderma westbladi | reverse complement strand
TTATATGATCTATATTGTTCTATTTTGTCTGACTGCGCACTGACCGATTAACTACTGATGTAAATTCTCTACTGATGTAAATTGCCAACTGCCGCCCTTTACAGGGTTCGGCCTACAGTAACTAACAATCAGCTGGTACTTAATTGTGAATTGGCACCAATAAGGGTGGACTAAGAATTAATAGATACCCACTACAGTTTAAACATAGATTGATCTCTGTTCTTTGGATTCTCCGGGCAGTCTTTTGGTCTCTGGATAGGTCTCTCTGGTTCCCGGGTATTTAAAACTGACATTTTACCCAGAGATCAGTGATTTTTTCAAATTTTAAATAGATATTTATCTTGTACAACATAAAATTCAAAATGGAAATTATTTTCACAAATATATTCCGCTTCAACACATTTCGATATTCACTTTTACACTAGTTTTAATAATGACTCATATACTAAATGTACAGTACAGGTAATCTTCTATTTAATTTAAGGACCGTTTAATTAAGATAAAATAGCACCTAAAGAAGTTTCTTATTTAAGGATAAGGGTGCTTAATTTGAGAAACCATAAATTTGAAAATGGGGACCACATCAAGAGAACGAGCTCAACGAGGCTTGCAAAGGTGGCGAAGCGAGTACATTAGTACACCTGTACACTAGGGTGGCCCAAAATTCATACGGGCTACCCCCCCCCCCCCCCCCCCCCCCCAAAAAAAATGTGTCAAATGGTGATAAAATAAGCTGTGAAATTTTTTTTTTTCAATTTGGTTGAAGTCTACCCGGTGCTCAACGTCACCAAAGTTATCCCACTACAATCGCTATCATCAGTATGGTCGCGACAGGACGTTTTCCCACTAGCTAGACACACTTCTGGTAGGTCATATGAGGACGATTTATAGCTTTGTTAGAATGCGCAATCATTGATTTTGTGGGGGTAGGTGAGACTAAAACTTTAAAAAAGTTAATATTTCTGAGGTGCATGCCATATTTTCTCAAATTATAATACCTTCACATATTTTGAGCTGTTATCGGAATGTACATCATTCTCATCATAGGTATTTTAGTTATATTTCCTATGTTTCACATTACGAGCCAAGACTTCGTACTGTCCAGTGTAAAGGCTGACTATTTCACTTTAAGTCCGTACCGTCCTGGTTAAAGGCCGACTATTTTACTTTAGGTCCGTTCCGTCCAGGTTAAAGGCCGACTATTTTACTTTAGGTCCGTTCCGTCCAGGTTAAAGGCCGACTATTTTACTTTAGGTCCGAACTGTCCAGGTTAAAGGCCGACTATTTTACTTTAGGTCCGTATCGTCCAGGTTAAAGGCCGACTATTTTACTTTAGGTCCGAACTGTCCAGGTTAAAGGCCGACTATTTTACTTTAGGTCCGAACTGTCCAGGTTAAAGGCCGACTATTTTACTTTAGGTCCGTACTGTCCAGGTTAAAGGCCGACTATTTTACTTTAGGTCCGTACTGTCCAGGTTAAAGGCCGACTATTTTACTTTAGGTCCGTACTGTCCAGGTTAAAGGCCGATTATTTTACTTTAGGTCCTAACTATCCAAGTTAAAGGCCGACTATTTTACTTCAAGTCAGCTCCGTACCGTCCAGGTTAAAGGCCGACTATTTTACTTTAGGTCCGTACTAGAGTTGAAACAGAGACCTGTTTTTCTTAATCCCGGTAAACCAGAGACCTACCCGGAGAATTATTTTGAAAAATACCGGAGACCAGAGCCGGAGATCGGAGACTTGGCTTATTTTTCTACTTACAATTTGATTACTTCCCTATAGCACAAACAGGTACATACGGCCTTAACTATTTTTCTATGGTTCAATTACAGTAAACTAAATCCAACCCATTCCAACCCTTATTTCCCTTACCCATTGTAAGGGAAATAAGCGCTCGTACAGGTTGGGGGGCTTAATTAATATTAATTTGGTTATTTGTTTATTAATTCGTTCTTATTTTGTTATTGTTAGTATAATATGTTACATAAATTTGTTTTGCGCCATAGGTACCGGTACTTTGTTAATTAAAGGCATTTATTTTACAATTATAGTTCAAATCATATACATTTCAATACTGTATACTATAAACTTAGTCATTTACGAATACTTAGTGCACAGGTATAGTACTCTACTCGCCCCATTTACAAGCCTCGTTACGCTCGTTCTCTCCATTTGGTCGTCATATTATCTATTCTATAACAAATTGAATGGAGAACAGCCCTTTCTTTCACTTTTAAACATTATGAGTGCTCTAATTAAGCGCCCTTATCCTTAAATAAGAACGACCTTTAGGTGCTAATTTAACTTAATTAAACGCACCTTAATTTAATTAAATAGAAGATTATCGGTACATTTATTAGAAATAGAAATAGTGTAAAAGTGAATTGAATATATAATTTTGTTGAAGTGGTCTATTGAAAACAGTTAAAAATTAAGGAAATAATTAATGATTAAAAAATTTGTGAAAAATTATCTTCATTTCACATTTTGTGTTGTACAGGATCTATTTTTAAATATCTTTTTCTAATTTGTAAAATCACTGATCTCTGGGTAAAATGTATTTTTTCAATACCCGGGAACCAGAGACCTATCCAGAGACAAAAAAATAACCCGGAGAATCCAGAGATCAGAGATCAGTGACAAGTCTCTGTTTCAACTCTAGTCCGTACCGTCCAGGTTAAAGGCCGTCTGTTTTACTTTAGGTCCGTACTGTCCAGGTTAAAGGCCGACTATTTTACTTTAGGTCCGTACCGTCCAGGTTAAAGGCCGACTATTTTACTTTACTTTACTTTACTTTATTTCACTTGCACCTTTCTTGTTCATAATTGTTGTTGACTATGTTCTACGCATGTCCTTAGATCATCATAATGATGATGAGGTGATGATAACTCCACCTACTGGCTCCAGAAGTCGAGGAAATCCTGCCAAATACCTAACTGATCTCGACTTTGCTGATGACTTAGGAGTACTTTCAGAATCACTGGAGGGAGCCCAACGGCTCCTCAGCTCATTAGAACAGGCTGCTTCTAGTGTTGGTCTTTTTATTAACTCCAGAAAGACCAACATTTTGACAGTTAACTTTGAAAGTCCTCAGCAAGTCTCTGATCGGATGAGCATAAGCTCAAAGGATGGTATGCTTGAGCATGTGGATGACTTCTGTTACCTGGGATCATGGATCCGGAAGTCAGGTGAGGACCTTAGAATACGTAAGGGAAAGGCATGGGCAGCCTTGAATAGGCTTTCCAGGATTTGGAAGTCACCGAGAATTAATCGGAAACTTAAGGTCCGATTATTTAGAGCAGCAGTAGTTCCAGTACTCCTCTATGGGAGTCCATGCTGGGCTCTAACTGCTGAGGACACCAAATCTCTGGATGGCACATTCACAAGAATGCTACGCCGGGTTCATTGTGTCAAGTACAACGCACACATCTCCAACCAGACACTATATAACCATATAACATTGGTGGTGTCTCATTGGTTCGCCCAAGCTTGACACTAGAACAAAATCGCCTCCGCTTTGCAGGACATTGCTTTCGCCGTGAGGGTCAGCCAGTGCAAAATCTTGTACTTTGGCAGCCTCATGGAGTGAATAAGCATGGTGGACAGCCCATGACTTTCTTGAGACGCATCTTAAAGGACACTGGCCTTGAAGATGCGGATGATCTAGCAAATGTCATGGGTGATAGGGAGTTGTGGCGGTGCAATTTTGTCGATAAGCCGGCACAGCATTCTTAAAAATGCAGCTGCAATGCAGCATGCCGATCCTAGCAGTAGTAGTATTTTACTTTTAGGTTCGTACTGTCCAGGTTAAAGGCCGAATGTTTTACTTTAGGTCCGAACTTTCCGGGTTAAAGGCCGACTATTTTACTTTAGGTCCGAACTGTCCAGGTTAAAGGCCGACTCTTTTACTTCAAACTAAGGGCGGGGTAGCTCAGTTGTTTGAGCACCGGGCCAGCAATCTATTGGTTGTAGGTTCAGCCCCGCCAGGGTCCACTCAGCCTTTCATGCAGTGGGGTCGATAAAATGAGTACCAGTTAAATAACTGGGAGCAAATCTTGGGATAGGAGTAGCGCCTACCCCTACCCTCGGGTGGCAGCTATCGAAAGAGGAGCCTTCGGGTCGCCTCCGGCTTCGGCCGACTGTTTGCTTTTGTTTGATTTTACTTCAAGTCAGGTCCGTACCGTCCAGGTTAAAGGCCGACAATTTTACTTTAGGTCCGAACTGTCCATGTTAAAGGCCGACTGTTTTACTTTAGGTCCGAACTATCCGGGTTAAAGGCCGACAATTTTACTTTAGGTCCGAACTATCCAGGATAAAGGCCGACTATTTTACTTCAGGTCCGAACTGTCCAGTGTAAAGGTCGACTATTTTACTTTCGGTCCGTACTGTCCAGGTTAAAGGCCGACTATTCTACTTTAGGTCCGAACTGTCCAGGTTAAAGGCCTACTGTTTTACTTTAGGTCCGAACTAGGCCTATCCGGGTTAAAGGCCGACTATTTTACTTTAGGTCCGAACTGTCCAGGTTAAAGGCCAACTATTTTACTTCAAGTCAGGTCCGTACCGTCCAGGTTAAAGGCCGACTATTTTACTTTAGGTCCGAACTATCCAGGTTAAAGGCCAATTATTTTACTTCAGGTCCGTACCGTCCAGGTTAAAGGCCGACTATTTTAATTCAGGTCCGAACTGTCCAGTGTAAAGGCCGACTATTAGGTCCGTACTGTCCAGGTTAATGGCCGACTATTTTACTTTAGGTCCGAACTGTCCAGGTTAAATGCCTACTGTTTTACTTTAGGTCCGAACTATCCGGGTTAAAGGCCGACTATTTTACTTTAGGTCCGAACTGTCCAGGTTAAAGGCCGACTATTTTACTTCAAGTCAGGTCCGTACCGTCCAGGTTAAAGGCCGACTATTTTACTTTAGGTCCTAACTATCCAAGTTAAAGGCCGACTATTTTACTTTAGGTCCGTACCGTCCAGGTTAAAGGCCGACTGTTTTACTTTAGGTCCGAACTATCCGGGTTAAAGGCCGGCTATTTTACTTTAGGTCCGAACCGTCCAGGTCAAAGGCCGACTATTTTTCTTTAGATCCGTACTGTCCAGGTTAAAGGCCGACTATTTTACTTTAGGTCCGTACCGTCCAGGTTAAAGGCCGACTATTTTACTTTAGGTCCGAACTGTCCAGGTTAAAGGCCGACTATTTTACTTTAGGTCCGAACTTTCCAGGTTAAAGGCCGACTATTTTACTTTTGGTCCGAACTTTCCAGGTTAAAGTCCGACTATTTTACTTTAGGTCCGAAATGTCCACGTTAAAGGCCGACTATTTTACTTTAGGTCCGACCGAACTGTCCAGGTTAAAGGATGACTATTTTACTTTAGGTCCGAACTGTCCAGGTTAAAGGCCGGCTATTTTACTTTAGGTCCGAACTTTCCAGGTTAAAGTCCGACTATTTTTCTTTAGGTCCGTACTGTCCAGGTTAAAGGCCGACTATTTTACTTTAGGTCCGTACCGTCCAGGTTAAAGGCCGACTATTTTACTTTAGGTCCGAACTGTCCAGGTTAAAGGCCGACTATTTTACTTTAGGTCCGAACTTTCCAGGTTAAAGGCCGACTATTTTACTTTAGGTCCGTACTGTCCAGGTTAAAGGCTGACTATTTTACTTTAGGTCCGTACTGTCCAGGTTAAAGGCCGACTATTTCACTTTAGGTCCGTACCGTCCATGTTAAAGGCCGACTATTTTACTTCAGGTCCGAACTGTCCAGTGTAAAGGTCGACTATTTTACTTTCGGTCCGTACTGTCCAGGTTAAAGGCCGACTATTCTACTTTAGGTCCGAACTGTCCAGGTTAAAGGCCTACTGTTTTACTTTAGGTCCGAACTAGGCCTATCCGGGTTAAAGGCCGACTATTTTACTTTAGGTCCGAACTGTCCAGGTTAAAGGCCAACTATTTTACTTCAAGTCAGGTCCGTACCGTCCAGGTTAAAGGCCGACTATTTTACTTTAGGTCCGAACTATCCAGGTTAAAGGCCAATTATTTTACTTCAGGTCCGTACCGTCCAGGTTAAAGGCCGACTATTTTAATTCAGGTCCGAACTGTCCAGTGTAAAGGCCGACTATTAGGTCCGTACTGTCCAGGTTAATGGCCGACTATTTTACTTTAGGTCCGAACTGTCCAGGTTAAAGGCCTACTGTTTTACTTTAGGTCCGAACTATCCGGGTTAAAGGCCGACTATTTTACTTTAGGTCCGAACTGTCCAGGTTAAAGGCCGACTATTTTACTTCAAGTCAGGTCCGTACCGTCCAGGTTAAAGGCCGACTATTTTACTTTAGGTCCTAACTATCCAAGTTAAAGGCCGACTATTTTACTTTAGGTCCGTACCGTCCAGGTTAAAGGCCGACTGTTTTACTTTAGGTCCGAACTATCCGGGTTAAAGGCCGGCTATTTTACTTTAGGTCCGAACCGTCCAGGTCAAAGGCCGACTATTTTTCTTTAGATCCGTACTGTCCAGGTTAAAGGCCGACTATTTTACTTTAGGTCCGTACCGTCCAGGTTAAAGGCCGACTATTTTACTTTAGGTCCGAACTGTCCAGGTTAAAGGCCGACTATTTTACTTTAGGTCCGAACTTTCCAGGTTAAAGGCCGACTATTTTACTTTTGGTCCGAACTTTCCAGGTTAAAGTCCGACTATTTTACTTTAGGTCCGTACTGTCCAGGTTAAAGGCCGACTATTTTACTTTAGGTCCGAAATGTCCACGTTAAAGGCCGACTATTTTACTTTAGGTCCGACCGAACTGTCCAGGTTAAAGGATGACTATTTTACTTTAGGTCCGAACTGTCCAGGTTAAAGGCCGGCTATTTTACTTTAGGTCCGAACTTTCCAGGTTAAAGTCCGACTATTTTTCTTTAGGTCCGTACTGTCCAGGTTAAAGGCCGACTATTTTACTTTAGGTCCGTACCGTCCAGGTTAAAGGCCGACTATTTTACTTTAGGTCCGAACTGTCCAGGTTAAAGGCCGACTATTTTACTTTAGGTCCGAACTTTCCAGGTTAAAGGCCGACTATTTTACTTTAGGTCCGTACTGTCCAGGTTAAAGGCTGACTATTTTACTTTAGGTCCGTACTGTCCAGGTTAAAGGCCGACTATTTCACTTTAGGTCCGTACCGTCCATGTTAAAGGCCGACTATTTTACTTTAGGTCCGAAATGTCCACGTTAAAGGCCGACTATTTTACTTTAGGTCCGACCGAACTGTCCAGGTTAAAGGCCGACTATTTTACTTTAGGTCCGAACTGTCAAGGTTAAAGGCCGACTATTTTACTTTTGGTCCGAACTTTCCAGGTTAAAGTCCGACTATTTTACTTTAGGTCCGTACTGTCCAGGTTAAAGGCCGACTATTTTACTTTAGGTCCGTACCGTCCAGGTTAAAGGCCGACTATTTTACTTTAGGTCCGAACTGTCCAGGTTAAAGGCCGACTATTTTACTTTAGGTCCGTACCGTCCAGGTTAAAGGCCGACTATTTTACTTTAGGTCCGTACTGTCCAGGTTAAAGGCTGACTATTTTACTTTAGGTCGGAACTATCCGGGTTAAAGGCCGACTATTTTACTTTAGGTCCGAACTATCCAGGGTAAGGGTCGACTATTTATCCGTACGGCCCTCACTAGACGCGTTCTGGGCGAAACGATACAGAAATTCGCCTCCGATAAACATCGACTAAGTTACTGGTACACCGAGGATTCCATTATTGGCAATGAGTTGCAGGTTGGTGGCTGACTTTAACTTTGCTTTGTATTTGTGGTTCATATTCGTTACATTTATGTTCCGTATTATTACTTTGAATGTTATTGTCAACAACTTATCCGGGCAACTTAGTCCTTAAAAATTCATGATTAAAAGAATAATTATTTATTACATGGGGAAAGAAAGTAGAATTTTTACCGTCTACAAAAAGAAGTGTTATTTCTGGTTCACCTAATTTCCTTATTTTTACTGGTGTATTAGTCGTAGAGGCCTTTCTATCACTAAAATAATTATTGAAAGAAAATTAATTCTGCTCACTATTGTGAATTAAGTCGTCCGTTTTTAACAACATATTTTTCTTAGAGTAAAGATTTATTTCAAACCTTTCTTAGTTTGTTATTATTATGTACTTATATGACTGACTTTAATTTTTCCTATAAAGTATAGTTTATTCTTTATTGTATATTCGATAAACTTTATATTTTTCAGTTACAATCACTGCTATCGTTGCTAGTTACAGTGGAACATATGAGTTTTAACATAGATTTAAAGGTTAGTAGTGTCAGTGAATCCTTAATATTTATTATTGCTGAGAATTCATAACTTATACCAAACTAGGTGTACGTACGTGTGTACGCTATATTTACGCCTGCACTTTGATTATGACAGACACTGGTAAAAGTTGGTTTATCATATCTTATACCGGTTCCGTTACTTTATTTCACACCGTGATATATAACCCTTTATTGAGTTTACTCTTATTTCACGCCGTATTTCACGCCGATTGAACATAAATACATTTTTCTGGAACATTGTTTATGCCATTAGTAGCTGGACAACAACTAACAATGCAATTAATTCCTCTTTATTCATACTATTATTGGCAATGTAGCGTTAGGTCCAAATCGGTATACTTTAGGTCCTGTAGCGTTAGGTCCTGTAGCGTTAGGTCCAAATCGGTATACTTTATGTCCTGTCATCCTGTAGCGTTAGGTCCTGTAGCTTTAGGTCCAAATCGGTATACTTTAGGTCCTGTAGCGTTAGGTCCTGTAGCGTTAGGTCCAAATCGGTATACTTTAGGTCCTGTAGCTTTAGGTCCAAATCGGTATACTTTAGGTCCTGTAGCGTTAGGTCCTGTAGCTTTAGGTCCAAATCGGCATACTTTAGGTCCTGTAGCTTTAGGTCCAAATCGGTATACTTTAGGTCCTGTAGCGTTAGGTCCAAATCGGTATACTTTAGGTCCTGTAGCGTTAGGTCCAAATCGGTATACTTTAGGTCCTGTAGCGTTAGGTCCTGTAGCGTTAAGTCCAAATCGGTATACTTTAGGTCCTGTAGCGTTAGGTCCTGTAGCGTTAAGTCCAAATCGGTATACTTTAGGTCCTGTAGCGTTAGGTCCTGTAGCGTTAGGTCCAAATCGGTATACTTTAGGTCCTGTAGCGTTAGGTCCTGTAGCGTTAAGTCCAAATCGGTATACTTTAGGTCCTGTAGCGTTAGGTCCTGTAGCTTTAGGTCCAAATCGGTATACTTTAGGTCCTGTCAGCCTGTAGCGTTAGGTCCTGTAGCTTTAGGTCCTGGCGCATTAGCGGTAGGTCATGTTGTAGCATTAGGTCTTGTGGCATATATCTGACTGTTGATTCTCAATTTAATCTATTCTACAATATTCCTAACTCTCTATCCCGCTCCTTTATTAACCTGCCGGCCCATTCTCACCAAAATTGGCCAAGACGGGTGTACATTTTTCCAAAAATTTTTTTCTCCATAATATAGTAAACCCATATATTTTCTGAAAGCTCTTGATGTCAGGAATTTCTTGGGCACCATGGTCAAACACTTTTGCGCCGTTGAAAAAATTTATTTGGCATTTAAAACGAGTCCGCCCTGTAATGATTTGTCCGGCTTGTAATGCATAGGCCTACATTTCTTGGTAAATGTATAATAATAATTATAAGCATATAATTATATTTTGAATAGTGAAAGATGCACATTTATGATATTAAACATAGTGAACGTGATCCCAGAGCCTCCCAGAGCCATACATTACCAGGGGCGGACACCATTACAGGGCCGGACACAGTGATTGATTATTGTTTATAAATAATTTGCAGTGTGGCTAACCTACATATTTCATACACCCCCTGAAAGCGCGTTGAAATAAGAATCTGGCAGTATCTTTACTAACTTTTATCTGTAATTCTATCACTTTTAAATAGGCAATGTGTGATCACTACAGGGGCCGGACAAAGTGATTGTCACATATACTTTGGTCTACTTAGAAGACGATTACTTGTACGGAGATTAAGCAAATGAAATTTTAACATGGTCATTAGAGTTGAAACAGAGACCTGTCACTGATCTCTGATCTCTGGATTCTCCGGGCAATTTTTTGGTCTCTGGATAGGTCTCTCTGGTTCCCGGGTATTGAAAACAGACATTTTACCCAGAGATCAGTGATTTGTCAAATTAGAAATAGATATTTAAAAATAGATCCTGTACAACACAAAATGTGAAATGAAGATTATTTTTCACAATTTTTTTACAATTAATTCTTTAATTTTTAACTATTTTACATACACTGCTTCTAGTGAATATATAATTGTGTTGAATCAACACAATTATATATTCATTTTTACACTATTTATATTTCTAATAAATGTTGGGCCTACCGATAATCTTCTATTTAATTCATTTAAGTTTCGTTTAATTTTAAGTTAAATTAGCACCTAAAGATGGTTCTTATTTAAGGATAAGGGCGCTTAATTTGAGCACTCATAATGTTTAAAAGTGAAAGAAAGGGCTGATCTCCATTCAATTTGTTATAGGATAGATAATATGAACGAGCGTAACGAGGCTTGTAAATGGGGCGAGTAGAGCACTATACCTGTGCACTAAGTATTCGTAAATGATTAAGTTTATAGTACATTGAAATGTATATGATTTGAACAATTGTAAAATAAATGCCTTTAATTAACAAAGTACCGGTACCTATGGCGCAAAACAAAATTATATATCATATTGTTAACAATAACAAAATAAGAACGAATTTATAAACAAATAACCAAATTAATATTAATTAAGCCCCCAAACTGTACGTGCGCCTATTTTCTTCCAATTGGTAAGGGTTGAAATGGGTTGGATTTACTTTACTGTAATTGAACCATAGAAAAATAGTTCTAAGGCCGTATGTACCTGTTTGTGCTATAGGGGAGTAATCAAATTGTAAGTAGAAAAATAAGCCAAGTCTCTGATCTCTGGCTCTGGTCTCCGGTATTTTTCAAAATAATTCTCCGGGTAGAGCTCTGGTTTACCGGGATTAAGAAAAACAGGTCTCTGCTTCAACTCTAGACCATCCTGAGAAAATTTGCTTTCAAATAAATATTTACTTTTAGGATTGCTCTTAAAAAGTTAAGATGAAATGAGCACCATTACAGGGTCGGACATAAAAATCAGAAAAATGTCGGATACGATGTTAAATGCAGCTGTACGACACCAACTACATTGTACGTATACAAATACTGCTGAAAACGAATCTCCATTTATCCAGCTTTCTAACGATATGTTGGTTTAATGGATATGACCTTGGGGTTGGAATTTTATAACAGTTTGTTCTACTAGCACTTTGGGCCTGGGACATGTGAAAATGTCATTTTGACCATATTTTTGGCCATATTATGTTCTGCTAGTGCTACTACAGGAAGACATGATGTCTGTTTGAGCTGAAATTAATTGTACAAAATCTACGCTTCAGCAGCTTTCTTTGAAGCCATCAACCACTTTCTAGAACCGACATAAACAGAAGTTATGGCTTCAGGACACCCGTTTGGCCAATTTTGGTTAGAATGGCCCTGACCGGGTTTTGAAGACAGACTGGACCTACCGGTACTGACCTAATGGCACGGCCCTAACGCTAACAGGACGCAGGACCTAATGCCACCAGCTTTAGCTACCAGGACCTAAAGCTACCAGGACCTAACGCACCATAACCCTATTATGTAGTCTAATAAATGGCCTGCAGCGGAAGCAACATTTTGACCGCTGGTATCTCAGCTATTTTATGGCGAAATTCAGAATGTGTTATATTTTTGGAATCCTTACATGGCCAGCTTTCCATTGGTACCAACAAATCACTTTATGATTGGAAGAATAACTGAGGAGTAACTGGTGCAATATCGTCGGAGACACTAGAAGTTGGAAAATCATATAAATCTCTATATATTTGTTATTAGGCAAATATTTTTTATTTATCAATGTTCCAATACGTCTGCTACAGCAACATGGCGGCTATACTGACTACAACATCCATAAGGACGTTATGCAACGGTGCCTAAAAGTAGGCGTTACCATATTACCTTGCCACTTTGTGCAAACTGTACCGTACTGCTGTACCGAGGCCAAATGCCGTTATTTATGGAAATTTGATGTACCAATTTGGAATAAAATTCAAACCTTTAATTTCGAAGTCAAACTAATTCTAGAATAAAACTGGTTTATTTCAAAACAAATATTCAATTATTAATTATATGTTCAGAGAAACATTATTAATTAATTATAAAACAAATATTTAATTTCTTTCATTCTCTCACTAATACCTTTACCATAACAGCAATGCCTTGTATGTGCGATTAGAGTTCTCCTCACAAGTTTATTTAAACTGTAATTAGATTATATTTCAGTGGTCTTTTTATCATTATTCTTCAGTTAATTACAATGTGAATGTGACTAACGATCCTCCAGTCTTATACATTTTATCGTCAAAAGAAATAAGTGGTGTTGATCTCTGTTTTGACTGTTAAAAACATTAATATTTACGAAATATAATAAGTTACGAAAATACGACACGAAATACAAAAAATTTATATTCGTATTATACGATACGAAGGAAATTTTTATGATACGATACGAAATTCGATATGAATAACCATGTCCCAGAATATAGTGTCGTAATTCAGTGACACGCCCCCCCCCCCCCCCCCCCTAATTTTTCTACTGATACGATACGAAATTCGATATGAATAACCATGTCCCAGAATATAGTGTCGTAATTCAGTGACACGGCCCCCCCCCCCCTAATTTTTCTACAAATCTTAATGAGATTGCATGAAATTTGAAACAGAGATAGTTCCACCTCCCGGCCACTGAGTGGGTGAGCCAGAATTTTTATTTTTGCTTTCAATCTTTAGCTACAAGCGTTTGAAAAAAGTGTCTCCGGCGATATTACACCAGTTGTACTGCAGTTATTCTTCCACCTTATAGCAGTTTGTTGGTACCGATGGAAAGCTGACCATGCAAGGATTCCAAATATGTAAAAATATTTGAATTTGGTTGGGAAATAGCTGAGCTATGGGCGTTCGAAAGTTGCATGTATTTTCACCTCCAATGGGCTATTTTATTCTATTTTATAAATACACAGAATTCTGGAATATTTTATTTATTTCATAAATAGCTATGCATTAGTAATACAAATGCAAGTTAAACGGAGGAAAACAATTACCTGTAGTATACCTTGATAGTCAGTACTTGCGCTGCTGTTTTTTGCAAAATAAAATATTCCAGAATTCTGTGTATTTATAAAATAGAATA
>JAUCBJ010006361.1:0-39757 GCA_032718475.1 Nemertoderma westbladi | reverse complement strand
GATACGTAGTCGTAATATGGGTCTACACAGTCTACAGTACATACGTTCACTAACTATTAGCATCATTAACTACCCCCCCCCCCCCCCCCCCCCCCCTTCAATAATTTTAACTTTTCATTTATGACCTTTTTTTCTTAAATATTTTATATCAAACAATATATAACTTTATCAAATCTACTATACACAAGTTTGATATCAGATCAACTATGATTTACTATAATAGTGCACGTGAAAAGATTTATCAGATATCACGTTTTTTCTTTTGTTTCTTCTTTGGACCCATGGCCTTGGGTTCGAATTTTGAGTTTCGTCGACCGGGTGTTTTTCGCTCTTGGGGACGTTCTTCGGGGGTCTGTAAATGGCCCAAATGGTGGAGATCCAAGGTATCGGAAGTTGTGGAAGAAAAGACAGTCCATCCACTGATGTAAGTCCGGTTTCTCAGTCCATATTAGCCTGGGTGCCAGTTTGTCTGTCTGACCCTATGAAAGTCCACTAATGGACCAATCTCCTTTTGGTTGGCCATCGCTATATTCCAGTACCCAAGCGAATTGGGAGGAAATATCAGCAGTCCCTTGCATCCCATGTCAAACTGATTGCAAAACTTCCGTATTTCAATTGGTTCAGGGAGTAGTCCCCTAACGCAGTCTCGTACTCCAGCCCCACCTCGCCAGACAATCTCACCTGAATCGGTGCGTCATGCCACAGCTGTGGCGGAGAAAATTGAGGATGGAGTCGTAAAGGGAGCTATTCGGTTGGCCTCTTCTCAGGACACCATTGCACCAGATACCCCAGATGCACCTCACAGACTTTAAGGGAGATATACCCCGAGACGCGCTGATTGGATAGACTTACCTCCCGAAGTACCTCATTCTGCTAGACAGTGTTCACATGCTGTTCTCTAAAAGTTGATAGCTTCGTTTCCCTGTGACAGTGTCGGAGGACCAAATAGGATGCGGCCCCAGATACTAAAGAACATGGTCAGTCCAACTAACGGCTAGGCCGCAGATCGCTTCTCGCTCAGCAGATGATCTCATGAGAGAGTTCATGATCCCGATGATCCGTCTTCCAGAAATTGATGTCTTCTTCCAAGGACCAGTTGACGATGCTTGATACCCCTATAGGAGACATGGCCATCGCTTCTTGTCTGATAACGGAGGTGTGGGACCTCTCCGCCCTGCCGCCCGGCTACCTCTGCTTGACGCCCACGGTTTGTCCTTCTGAAGAACTCGTTTGCGATTCCACGGGTCATGTACTTTGTCCGGACAGCTCCGTGGTTTTCTTTCCCAGAGCCACTACTGGCTATGCAGAGTTCTCCGGAATACAGTATATAAGAGGTTGCCAACTATCATACTGTATAGACGACCCTGCGGTCCCAGGTCGGCGGGCTTCGATAGAGCTCATCAGTTCAACTCGCACCCCCTGCCTTTTTAGCTTCATTGGCTGCCTGCTGTGTCGAACTGATTGTCCCCTTCAGCGGCAACCACAAGCCCTGCTAAGGAATTAGCGCCCACTCTACGGGATGCCATTCTACCTCCCGGTTCACCGCCACCTAGAACGACCATTCAGAGGACGTGGATGACCCCTGTCCATGATGCACACAAAACTACTAATGGCCTTCATGGGCTCTACTGCCAGTTGAGTGGTGGTCGGGACACCCGCCACGCGATGTTGAATGATATCGTTCGACGGGCGCAGGTTGGATGTGGGCTTCCTTCTATCCGCTAACCCCCAGGTTTATGTCGTAGCGATGGGAGGAGAGTGGATGACGTGACCATGACCTCACGATCTCAGCGCAGAACCCTAACACGGTACGACACAGTGGTAGATCTACTGGCCCCCAGGAACCTTCAACTAACAAACCATCAATGCTGGGTGACACATGGCAGACGGGCAGAACGCGTCAAAAACGCAAACTAGGCCTACTGCGACCTAATGGACTTCTTTCACCCGGTGCCCTTTCAGATCTTTGGCCGGATCGGTCCAGAGACTTACACCTTCCTCCGGGAGATTGTGGCTCAACTCCACAACACCACGAACCGCGGGGACTGCCGTCACACCGACTCGACTATCATGCTATACTGGACTGATGAATCCCCATTAATATTCAGACTGCAAAGTACCGTATATTTATCGACTTATTTAATTAGTAACACAATTAATCCGCATATGTAAGTAATTGATTTATGTAATGCCAATGGGAATATACATGTATTTAATGATATATAATAGGGATTAATAAATTTTATAACAAAATCTCAGTCGTGTTTTTTCTTCAAATGAAAAAATTCAGTCTGACATTTTGTTAACATTATTTAATAAGCGGACAAGTAAGACATACTAGGATCGGCATACTGCATTGCAGCTGCATTTTTAAGAATGCTGTGCCGGCTTATCGACAAAATTGCACCGCCACAACTCCCTATCACCCATGACATTTGCTAGATCATCCGCATCTTCAAGGTCAGTGTCCTTTAAGATGCGTCTCAAGAAAGTCATGGGCTGTCCACCATGCTTATTCATCCAAAGTACAAAATTATGCACTGGCTGGTCCTCACGGCGAAAGCAATGTTCTGCAAAGCGGAGGCGATTTTGTTCGAGTGTCAAGCTTGGTGGAACCAATGAGACACCTCCAATGTTATATAGTGTCTGGTTGGAGATGTGTGCATTGTACTTGACACAATGAACCCGGCGTAGCATTCTTGTGAATGTGCCATCCAGAGATTTGGTGTCCTCAGCAGTTAGAGCCCAGCATGGACTCCCATAGAGGAGTACTGGCTCTACTGATGCTCTAAATAATCGGACCTTTAGTTACCGATTAATTCTCGGTGACTTCCAAATCCTGGAAAGCCTATTCAAGGCTGCCCATGCCTTTCCCTTAAGTATTCGAAGGTCCTCACCTGACTTCCGGATCCATGATTCCAGGTAACAGAAATCATCCACATGCTCAAGCATACCATCTTTTGAGCTTATGCTCATCCGATCAGAGACTTGCTGAGGACTAAATTAACTGTCAAAATTTTGGTCTTTCTGGAGTTAATAAAAAGACCAACACTAGAAGCAGCATGTTCTAATGAACCGAGGAGCCGTTGGGCTCCCTCTAGTGATTCTGAGAGTACTCCTAAGTCATCAGCAAAGTCTAGATCAGTTAGGTACTTGGCAGGATTTACTCAAGACATACTCAAGGTTTACGTTAATTGGACTTTTTGAATTAGAATTTTGTCAACATTTCACTCATCTCACACAACATAGGACTACTTCCTTACTGGGGTATTCACAAATCGTCATAATCTCATCACAAGAGCTCTTTTCCATCTCTGCGGGTCTCTGATTGGTTCTTACTTCAGTTTCAATGACATGGTGGGTAAGGCATAAGAACACTGTGCAGAGGGAAAAAGACTGTGATTGACCACCGCACTACATTCTCCTCTGGTGAATTCACCTCCGCTGATGTTCTCCTCCGTTGATTACTCAGTGCTATAAACCTCTCTCGATTTGTGAGCTGTTTTATGTATATAAATCTGGCTTCATAGTTCATACCAACACAACCAACATTCATAGCTTGCTTGATGAATGAACTCTAATGAATGTTATTGAACTGATTTTATACTTACCTTTGCATATGTCAATCATACTCTGAGGATCTTCTATAAAGGCACAGTTACAATGTGGTATTCCTCTTTCTACAACACACATATATTGATATCCAGAACAGATTGTACATGGATCACCATTGGGACCTAAACACGTATAAAAAGTTTATTATTTATTAAAGTTGCGCTAATTTATTTACTAATGTTTATTCGTAAAAAGATTAATCAAGTAATTTGCTCAAAAAATAAACTTACAAACAAATGACTCTCCATTGATTTTATGAAAGAACGACATATCATTGCCATGGATATCAAAGACATTAGAAAGGGTTGTATCCGAGAATTCTGGAATTTCGAACAAGCATATGCCGACAAAAACCCAGACAGTTGCCTTGCACTCTGTAGTTGAAATGCATTGTAACATGCATTGGTTGAGAGTAGAAATTCCATGTTCAAGTCTAAGATCCACAATACCTAAATGTTGAGGTCGACATGGCGTAGCAAACATTCCAGCCCATTTCACTAGAATAAACAACAACATTCTGTTACTGGATGTTTCTCTCTCTCTGTATGCGAAAAGTTGTAAACCATAATCTGTTTTGAACGCAAAAATCCATTTCAAATCAATTCTTCATAAATGAGCAGCCACCATCTGTCTGTCAACCAATCACAAATCGTCATACCTTCCAGTTAACAAAATAATCACAAGCGCTCACACAAAAGTTAACTCAAGGTGTACATGTTCGTGGGGCCTTCGCGCAGCACAAGGCTCAGTTATGAGATACAGATTAATATTGAGTGTTTCTACTGTATCACAAACTCGGTATCTAAGAAATTTAACCAAACACCAGTAAATCAAAGAGAGGGAAAAGCCCCCCCCCCCCAGCCCCCCTCATTACAATGGCTTCTGGCTCATTATAATGCTGCCTTTGAGTAGAGGTGAGGTATGGTTGGATTGGTTCCCCTTCCAAGCTAGGCTAGGCATGCTTGCTATTGCAAGTATGCCAATGAAGGAGGGAGCTTTACAGTAGCTGGAGACGGATCATTCTAATAAGTTAATTACGTTTAGATCAATTAAAAACACATTTCTTAAAGCAAATCTCTTGAACTGATTAAAAATTATAATGGAATGGGGTATGGGGAATACAGCTGTATAATTGTTAAGTATAATTATTTAAATCTTACACTAGAAAATAATTAATATCCTTTTAAGAGGCAGGTTGAAAATGCTGTTTTTACCCTAATCACCTTAATTAACTAATTAATGGCTATTATCTTCGCTTTGCGAAGGCCACATGGAAATTCAACTTGGAAAATTTCTAAACTTTTGCCAGACTACATGTGTACCAAGTTTGGTTAAATTCCATTAACATTTGGCTGAGTTATTAACGTTTAAAATTGAACACAACAGAACGACAGGTTGATTAATGGTAGGCCTACCCCTACGCTAAGGCTCACTCACTTCGTGGCTCGCCCCACAGACACACCGATTGAGTTAGTGGTACCCGTATGCTAAGCTCTCTTACTTTCGTTACCCGCCCCATAATTATTAGTAGTATTTAGTACACCTTGGTTTAACTACAGCCTATGGCTGTCATGCTGCTAAACTTCCCCAGCAACCAATCACATACAGCCATATGTTGCAATGAAATAATAACACGCAACAAGATTACCAGAATAATACCTTTTTGTAACCGACTACATAAAATAATATATCATAAACCAGGATGGTTACCTTTGTCACGACTAATCCACCTCAAACCAAGGTTTTTTGTATCCCAATTTTTCATGGTCTCCAGACAATTATCGTTGAAGAGTTTACAGAGACCATCTCTGTAGATGAACCCGAAGCATTCTCCACTTCTTCTCGTGCATTCCGTACTGCAATGGAGGGACGATGCTGCCACCCTAGAGACACTAACGGCTGTCGGTTTCGTACAAAAACTATTCCAATACGTGGCACAATCCAAAGGTAAGGTTAGATTTAAAAGTATATAAAACTGTATTCCTTTGTTCCACATTATGGCTTTATAATCATTTTAGTAAACTATTGTCCGATGTCAGAGTCAATATAAAACAATAGCCGGTAATATATTGTATATCGTAAAGACATTGGTCTTATACCATACCTGTAAATAACTTGTCAAAAGTAAAAGAAACCGGTCCCCTAACCTTAATCTAGGCCTACAGTGTGTTATTATTACATACAACCGAAACAAGGCCGTGCAAACAAACATTAATGGATAAACTTTGTGATTAGTTGTTTTTCAGAATCAAGTACTATAAATACCGTATATATTAATGCACTAACAATATGCCTAATTATCGCTGAGCAACACACAAATATTATGAATATTAACTTATAAAATAAATAAATAATGTGAATTTCTACTGTGCGGGTACCTGTGCAGTGTGCACCTGTACTACTTAAAAGTTTGATTGGCAGCCGACCCAGTTGAATTACAATAGGTACTTGGCGCTGCTTGTTAAATAGCCCAACAACCTACAGTAGGTAATGAATGGGAGAATCTTTTAGGCTCGTTAAGCCAAGGAATGCCTGTTCACCACCATGGGTGATCTTCCACAGTAAACCCTTCCACTCTGTTTCCCAAGTTGCCTTGGTTCCCATTTATCGACCACTGAAGGATGAAAGCCGGGGTTGGGCTAGGCTGCAGCATTTAAAGCACTGTGCCCAAACAGTGCTGCACCATCTAGGGATCGAACCCGGGCTCCCTAATCGGAAGCACAGTAATGTCACCACTAGACCAACCTAGGTAATCAATACACTGAGTAATGACATTTCTAAAATATAATTAATTAATTAAGGTTTGGGCCTGCTGATCAACTAACCATTAAAACAAATTAATACAAGTTAAAGTGCTGTACGGTACGCTAGGCCTACTATCTGTACTACAGTATTATTATACTGTAAGTCTATTGCTGCAACTTTAAGGTTATCTAAAGTTCACCGGTTAATGTGTTCCAGTAAAAGTTGTTCCGGTTCCGGAAAAGTGGAATCGGGATCGTCTGAGAAAACGAAATTACGGATTCTAGACCTACAGTATGTCCCATTCTGTCTCTGATGTAGGCGCTGCAGGGTCTGTCCTAAATAGTACTGGTCCTTATATATATTGCACCATGCAAAATAAATTAATCAATTAGACCTACAGTTGAAGTGGCCATAAATTGGGTCTCCCCATGGGGTTGAATCAACTCCCGGGTCGATCGCGCTACACGTACTTTACGGCGCCCTCTGGTAGTGCAAGCGGAGTTGCCTTGCCATAAGGTGATTGGAATTGTATTATTTTCACATAATTTGTTACCAATGTTAGAGGTTGATTTATATGAAAATCTTCTAAAAATAAAATAATTAACCGCGATAATTTTACATAATCTACTTAGGCACCGCCAGCCGTTGCTACTCCCAGAAGCTGTAAGTACAATTTATTACGATACTGAAAGTAATTATGAGTAAGTAGAAACCGTATTAATGAATCTATTTCATCCGGGGATAAGGGGGTCCTTCTGGATAAAGTTTCATCTTCACATTGTGCTGATATAATTGTACATCTCAACCTAAATCGTGGTCTTTCGATGTGAACATATCAATTACTGTAACTACAGTATGTCCAATAAAACCAATGTTACCGGACCTGGTTGTTCAGTAGAGGTACAGTAAGTATGTTTGTTCTAAGGGAATACGAGCTTGGGAGATGTTGTAAGGGAGCAAACAAGGGGGAACCAAAGATAGTGATAAAGTTTAGAAATAGGAGTCGTTTCGGAAATTTAAAAAGGTTTAAAAAGGTTGAGGCGATAATTGCCTCAATCTGCCCTGGAGGGGGGGGTGGGGTGGGGGGTACTGGCTTGAATTCAACATTTTGAAATGCATACCGACACCAAAAAGCGAATTAGTAGAAATAAGGTATAACATATATTTTTGGTGGACTATATTGAATTGTAATATTTTCAAAAAAATTTATTTTTGACGCCCCTTAGCCGCCAGAGACAAAATTTATATTTTTGACTAAAATGCTACTCCTTTGTTCTTCTTTATTTTCAGAAGTTGTAACCTGTTTTTGGAATCAACATGACCGATTACGTGAAAAAGTTTGAGCTGAATTTTTGTTTTGCACTTTTCAAGGAAAATACCGCTATTTTCAAAGTAATTTTCAGATTTAAAAAAAAAGCTGTTTTTTTCGTAAAAATGTTACAACAGATGAAAAATTACAAAACTAAAAATACTGCTGGAATTTTATTAGTGCGCACACTACTATCTTTCATTTGCTACCAAAAACTTACAAATTAGTTTAAAAATGGCGGAGGAGTAGTGTTTTGTATTTTGAAAATTTAAAAATACCATTCCGAGATAATTGCCTTCAAAAGTTTAACCTTCTCGCACAAAAATTGTCTGTAAATATAGTAGGCCTATGTGAGGTGTGTCAATATACCGGTACATATACTGTAGCAACACGAAAGCACAAAATCATGATAAGATTTTTGCTATGGGGGTTTTCTTGGTCGCCGATTTCATTTCTAAGGTCAGTGTTCACTTATGAAATCTACTTAGTCTCTGTCTGTCGGTCTTTCGGACTATCCGACAATCTGTCCGTTAAATATAAGAAAAGGGAATACCATCTAGGTAGAAAGTTTAGTTATAGGGGTTTTCCTGGTCGCAGAATTCATTTTATGTGTCAGATTTAACATTTGATGAATTCCAATTTATCTATCAGGCTGTCCTTTGTCCATTATATTTTGACGTACAGACTGACATGCATACAGACAGAAAAGACGAGGCCAAAATGGCATACTGACATACATCAGAAATGAAGTCACGGACCAAGATAACCCATATAGGAAATTGTTTAGACAGATAGAATGTTTTCTATTGTTCTGGAGACATACTGACGGACAGACCGACAGAAAAACGGACAGATAGCTATATCTTGAGAAGTAAGACAAAATAATCTTGCTAAACGGTTTTCATATTTGGAATCTTGATAAAAATCTGCTCTAGATGAAATAGAACAAAATTCAAAGCCAGTACCTCGCCCCCACCCCCCCCCCCCCCCCTCCCCCCTCCCCCCTTAAATTAATAAAAAAAAAGTTGTCTCTGAGTAAATCTCTATTAAATAATAATATACCCTGTTGTGCTGTTGCAATATCATCCTATAGTATTGTATACTCCCTTCTTATTTGTTGTTACTGGAAGTGTTAAGTGATTAGTGATTCAGCTGTTCACTCTCTGCCCACTGTGTAAAGTGCAATAGGCCCCTTCCCTTATTATTATTATTCTTTCTTTTCGTACATTATATCGTGGACAAACACATAAGTACAGCAATACCAAGTAAATAGCACAGGTACAGTAGAGCGTACATACAGAGTGATAATAGTGCATAATATATAAATTTAGCTACATTTAAATTTCACGTGAACGAAAGATAGGCACAATAATTATACAGCAAGACTTAATATAAACCGAACAGAACATAACAAAACAGAAAAAAAATATAACAAATAAGCTATAGTCCTTTAAGTGGAAGAAATATAATTCAAAATATCTCTAAGCTCATCATGCGTAAAACCAGGTATATTTAGTTACACCTACAATTGAGTTTACGATTTCTCTGCAGCTATTAACTCTCCACTCCTCACCCGGCGGAGTGCGTACATATGATAGTTTATTGTCTACAGTTCGGGTGGACAACAAAGATAAATCCGACACCCCGCACTCATTACCAATCTGACGTAAATTACTTCCGCTAGTACTCCTACAATCAAATAGCATTAAGTTAGCTAGGAATCTAATACACATCCTATCAGCATTAAAAATAGACCTACAATAACCAACAAAATTTTTGCATAAAATAACCCATGGATGTATAAATCCTACAATTTATTGGACAATATACCTATGTGCATTATAAGGCAACTACCATATAATCCTAACGTTAATGTTCCAGCTGGTTAAGATTCTAGAACATTCATCGGACCATAAATTCCATGTATTGATACCATAAAAACACATAGTGTATAACTTTTGTAGATATGTTAGATTACAAGGGTGCGAGAAACCAAACTCTTGCCTAATGTTATTGAGTTTCCCAATAAACTGGCCGCGTTTACGTAGAATGTCCTTGGCTAAAGTGCATTTAAAGTCAAGTGTAATACCTAAGTGAATAGCTTCTCTTGCCCATGGGAGAAGAATTGTACCTACTCTAATCCTAGCACCGGGTGGACTCCACTTAAAATTAAATGGTATACACTTACACTTACATTTGCATTTATCCTGATCAACATTTGTACTTAATCGCAAGTTATATTTAGCACAAAAAATTTGACATAAATCGACCATATATTGCAATCCAACCTTATATATTTGAAAACGAATTGATTGGGTCTGGATTTTTTCCTCATTGATATTATATCTGGTTTATGGTTTGAAAGATTTTAGTGTATTTATGTTATTATATTAAAGCAAGTTATATTATCAATCAACTCTTTTTATATCATTATTATTTATTCTGTTTCTGTGCATTTACTCTGTAACTGTTACAACTGGGGGCTCGTCCGGGAGTGCAAAGAAGGAAATATCTCGCGTTCCAAAGTCGTGGTAACCCGCCCAGCCCACGTACGAATAAACTGTCTTTAACAACCAGCCCATGTAAAACACGTTTCAAATCGGCGTCAACAATCAAGAAGAAACCACGTGTCTCTGTGTCTGCTTCTCGACCAGTCACCCGATCACAGAAAGTCACATCACAAGCTTCTCAGACGGACTTTAAAAAATCAGAAATGCCTGATAGTGGAGACGAAATGTCAAACGTTCGAATCTGGAAGAAACCGGATACATACGATGGTAAGGGAGACCTCGACAGCTGGCTTAAATCGGTTCAACGGATCGCCGATCTGTAGAGGTGGGACTCTTCAACGATCGCTAACATCAACATCATCTGTGTCTACGTCACTGATCGGCTGCTTTAGTCATCTAAGAACTCACTGAACTCGAACGCTCAGATTATGATACTGTGTTTAGTGCTCTTATACATCGTTTTTCTTCTCCTGTCTCAAGCTTGATTTACAGTAAATTATTAGAACGTAGGCAGTTAGACAGTGAATCAATTACTGATTATGTAGGTATATTACAGAATTGGGGTCAACAGACTTTTGTAGGTCTTGATAAAATTCAGAGAGAACAGCTTTTGTTACCTATTTTCCATAAGGGAATTTCTCCCGATTTGGCTCGAGCTATCCGTATGACTGAGCCTGCCGATTTTCACGAAGCAATTAGAAGGGCCAGACGTGAGGAATTATATCTGGAACCCAAAAAACTTGAGAATCTTTCTTTAGAAACTAAACACAAACATAACTCAGGTGATATAAAACACTTAGAAAAACAAGTGAAGCATTTAACTAATCTAATAACTGTTATGAGTTATAATAATATTAACAGTTCAATTAGTAATAATAATTATAGTAGACCAATTATTGATAGCTCCGATAACTTTTCTGGAAACACTATGAATAGTAACAACAGTAATAGTGTTCAGTATAACCCAACGTAATGATAATAATAATGATAATTTTCGCCCACGCAATATTAGACAAGGAACTCCTAAATGTTACAACTGCGGTGAAATGGGCCATGTTATTCGTGATTGTAAGCAACAGAAGGTACGTTCTTTGGAAATGGGCCATGTTATTCGTGATTGTAAGCAACAGAAGGTACGTTCTTTGGAAATGGGCCATGTTATTCGTGATTGTAAGCAACAGAAGGTACGTTCTTTTTCGAATAAGTATGAAAGTAACTTTGAACCCTGTAATTTTTCATACCCTGAATTTTCATTCGGAAATGGTAATGACGATTATTCAACTAGCAATAATTTAAACCTTACTTATCAGACTTATCAGTCCCCAGGTGTTGAGCACTCGTACAGCATTTATACGTTCAAATAATGCTGTCGGCGACTGTGATTGGACCGTTACTTTTTCAGTGGCTAATAATGAAAATAACGCATTTTATTGATTCGGGGGCTCAACTGTCGGTTCTCGATGTCCGTTCTCTTCCCAGAGGCTCAGCAATTCAGCGCTCACACTTGTCGGCTATTCGTGGTTTCGGAGGTGAGCTGCCTGTTGTTGGTGAAATAAGGTTAGAAATTCTGCTTTCTTCATCCTATAGAACAAACCAGATGTTTGTCGTAGCAGATATTTCTAATGTAACGCAATCTGATGCCATTTTCGGAGCAGATTTTTTCGAGAGATCGGTAGATAGTGTGGATATTCGTAATAAGTGTGTAGTCCTGCCTGCGTAGTAAGGAATTGTTGCCCTTTAGTTCGAGTAAACAATCGAGTATCCAAGGTAGTCCGTTAGAAGGTAGACCGCTAGTGAGGAAGTCCAGTGTTATAGTTTCTCAAAAGCGATTTAAAATACCGCCATGTAGCCAGGCGATAATTCCAGTTCAGTTTAGAAAACAGGGTAAAGTTTACGGTACCTTTTTTATAGAACCTGTTACAAAAAATAAGTCACAAATTATTGTAGCTAGAGGTGTGGTAAATGTAAAAGTTTCTCAGCATAGTAGAACAAGTACAAATACACGTAATAGTAGACCTACAGACATACCAGTACAAGTACTTAAAACGTAAGTAGAAGGGCTAAACAACAACAACAACCATTCGAGATAGGCGACCTCGTTCTTTATTACGATCGTCGTATAAAGCGTAAGAACAATAAGCTACGGTTCAATTATACAGGCCCACATCTCGTAGTTAGTAAGTTGTCACCCCTTTCGTACAAGATCAGACCTTTGCGCAGGCGTCCAAACAGACGTACTCCAACCACAACGGTCAATTTTAAGGATCTCAAATTGTACCGCAACCCAACTTCAGGTTCCGCTTCTCAAACTAAAGTAACGGACCAATCGTGTTAAGTTATACAGTATTTAACACAGTATTTACAGTATTATACAGTATTCTGTTTATTTGCAGTTACTCTGTAACTGTTACAGAGTGCGTTTTTAGGAACTAGTTGGTGGGCGGCGTATATGGTATTGAATCTTTAACCTTTTTAAAATAAGGGAAGGAAGTTCTTTAGTAAACTGAGGAGTGGGATCGTGTAGTTAAAGGTTTGTAAGCAGAGGTATCGCTCAAAAGCCTAAAACATTATCTATCCTTAAGTTCCGTGTCTTATCTCCTCTCGACGGCGGCTGATTTAGTTATTTAATTTATTTTTTGTTAAAAAGTTAATGGGTTTAAGAAAAAATTAACTAATTACGTTGTTCAGGGGATAAAGAAAACAGAAACAAAATAAACTAATAGACTAAATTAAGGAAGTTTCTGATTGGTTGAAAAAATGAATAAACTGAAATTATTCAATGTTTTAGAGGTGGATTTATGTTCATAGGAAACGACTTAACATGGCAAGTGTTTATACTGTAGTCCTACCATCGGAGCCTGAAGATAAGTGTGAGGAACCCATAAGTTTTAGGGCCAGGAAGCCAGCAGCCGAGCCGGCTCACTGCTTGTCCTCTAATGTGGTCACTAGTAGGTAGACTTAGAGCAGATTCAGAGATAGAGAGCGGTATCTGGGTATACTGAAAGACTGAAACTGTGACTGACAGACTGGTAGGCAAGTAGCTGAATAGGGCCTACACCTATATAGGTTAGATAAATACGCTTTTAATTGTTACACTTTGCTGATTTGCCTCATCGACAATGGAACTATATTCGTGGAATATTATTGGTGACATGCACCCTAAACCCTCGGTGTTTACCTTAGATATTGATGCACTGGTCATAAAATCGATATGTGTCATAAACAAAGTCGAATTATCAACGGTAACTTCCTATCTCCCCCCTTTCAAAATATCCGCCAATTCCCCCGTTCTCAAAACAGAAGACAATAAATATATTTCTGGATTCAGTGCTATTATGAGTTACTTACGTCGACGCAGTTCAGTTTGCGGTATGAACGACTTTCTAGATGACCACGGATTAGCTACTATGCAAGCTTACACGAGTTTTTGTAGCAACCAACTATTCCCGGCTATTCGTTACCTACTATGGTGCAACGACGCGAATTACAACGCGACAACTCGGCGATTGTGCGCCTCCAGTCTGGGCCTCCCCTTCTCTTTGTTTATCCCGGATTTCTTGCGCAGTCGCTACGTTAAAGCGGTCCACGCGAGTTGCCAATACGGTGATAATAAACCGACGACATTGGAAAGTAAAATTGTTTCTAACGGTAGAAAATGTTTGAATTATTTGGACAAAGAGTTAGGCGAAGCAGATTTTTACGGAGGGAACACAACTTGCTCTCTGGACGCTTATGTTTACTCTGCTATTTCACTGATAATTGAGTTAAACCTACCTAATAACCCCCTCAGGGACCACGTTGCCACGCTACCCGGTCTCTCGGCCTACCGCGACCGGGTTGCAGGCAAGTATCCGGAGTTAGTTACCCGGGCTCCTATAGAATCGCCCGTTACTAGGGAACTGAAGTTCAGCTGGACCGAAAGAGTATTGACTGTCGGAGCAGGTTTATCGATTTTCGCGTGGTACTTGCGGTACGTGTTGCCGGTGGTGTTGAGTACCTATACACCTAGGAACACGGGCGTAGTGGAGGATGGCGAATTGGCCGATGACACGTGAAATAATAATTGGATTTATTGCCTATTAAATAGACCGACTATGGCTATGCACAAACTATTGCAGTATTGCAATGTTATCTTACTGTTAATATTACATTACCGGTATAGGCCTAATACTTTTATTGCTGAACAACAAATAAAATAAATGCAAAAAAAATATTTTTAATTAAACAGGAAAATTTAAATTTTAATTGAATTTTTCTGAGAATTTTTATTTCTCCTTTTTGCGCCACTCAAAGCTACTCCTCCGTCTTGACATGTTGACAAATAAAACTTCGAGACATAATTTTTTCAAAATCCTGTCTAGAAGTTTTTTTGGTCATTGTGACAAGACCACTGATTAAAAAATGGCGGAGGAGTATGGCATGGCATCTGATTGTAAGTATAGAATTAAAGCGGGAAATTTAAACTTCTACAATACAATAATATTTATTGAATATTCAATAATTAACATAATTCACAGTAACAAATTCAATAAATATTTTACAAATATTTATTCACTAAACAAACATATTAAATTAATATTCACAAATATTGAATCAATATGTTGATATGTTTGCAAAATATCGAATCAATATTCACACATATTGAATCAATATTCACACATATTGAATCAATATTCACACATATTGAATCAATATTCGCACATATTGAATCAATATTCGCACATATTGAATCAATATTCGCACATATTTAATCAATATTCGCACATATTGAAGCATATTCGCACATATTGAATCAATATTCGCATATATTGAATCAATATTCGCACATATTGAATCAATATTCGCACATATTGAATCAATATTCACACATATTGAATCAATATTCGCACATATTGAATCAATATTCGCACATATTGAATCAATATTCGCACATATTGAATCAATATTCGCACATATTGAATCAATATTCGCACATATTGAATCAATATTCACACATATTGAATCAATATTCGCACATATTGAATCAATATTCGCACATATTGAATCAATATTCGCACATATTGAATCAATATTCGCACATATTGAATCAATATTCGCACATATTGAATCAATATTCGCACATTGAATCAATATTCACACATATTGAATCAATATTCGCACATATTGAATCAATATTCGCACATATTGAATCAAATATTGAATCAATATTCGCACATATTGAATCAATATTCGCACATATTGAATCAATATTCGCACATATTGAATCAATATTCGCACATATTGAATCAAATATTGAATCAATATTCGCACATATTGAATCAATATTCGCACATATTGAATCAATATTCACACATATTGAATCAATATTCGCACATATTGAATCAAATATTGAATCAATATTTTTTCACATTTTGAATCAAATATTGAATCATTATTCGCACATATTGAATCAAATATTGAATCAATATTCGCACATATTGAATCAATATTCGCACATATTGAATCAATATTCGCACATATTGAATCAATATTCTCACATTATATTAATATTTATTACACCAAAATATGGTAATTGCTGTTATAAGCCACAAGTGTTAAAATTATTAAGATCATATTTAATAATAAAAATATACCAATAAATATAAATTAAAAGTTATGTGCGATGCCTCATGTGCAAGTGTGAAGGTGGTGGTTCGCCAGCTGGTTGAGGGATTTCGAGTTGCGGTGGCACATAAGTATATGATATAATGGTGCTGGCTGTCCGCACAGCTCACAAACGCATTCGCTACTCGGGTAGTGGAATGTTCTAGAACTACAAACTAGGTGGTGATACCCATGGATTGAGAGTCTAGTGATGACATGGCGGTTCCATTGGTTTGATCTTGTCCACCTCCTATCCGAGAAAGCCAATGCCGTCCAGAAATCCGAGTTAATTTCTTGCTGTTTATTATGGATACACAACATGTACTTTTGATATTCCGTCGTGTGCGTAAGATTCAACCTTTTGGCGATTTCGACTACGAAGTGGTCTTCTACGCATAATGCTAATACCAGTCTGTTTTGTGAATTTTTGTGCACCCCGATAGTTTTCTTTAGATATGTGGATTTGATTTTGTCCATTGAGTGGAGGTTAGTTGCCGAGAGAAAGGGCCAGATTTCGCGCAGTCCATATGTAACAACCGGGTGAACTTTAAGTCGAAATAATGCTAATGAAGTTTCCAGTGAGAGCAGTTGAGAGTTCTTGATGGAGTGAGCCGCCTTTAGTGCCTTACATGTTACTTCGGTGATATGCTTTGTAAACGATAGGGTTGTCTGGAAGGTGACCCCTAAATATTTGTATCAGTTAGAGATGGTTACTTGTTTACCATTGTAGGTTTACTTATCCGTCGTGCTGAGTCGGCCACCATGCCAGAATTTCATTACGGCGGTTTTCTTTAAATTAACCTCGATTCCATTATCCGCAGCCCATGCTGCTGTGGCATCTAATCCTGTTTGTACTACTTCTCGCGAATCGCCATAGAACACCAGATCATCCGCAAATAATAATATAATAATTTCTCCTACAAACTGAGCAAATCTTTTGATATAATCCACAATGTCAAAGATGAACAATATAAATAGGAATGGGCTCAGACTATCGCCTTGTAGCATACTGCGAGTTTGTTTGATTATCCTCGATTTCCGGAGGCCGTCAAATATTTGTATGTAGTTCGTATCAATGATTGCCGATATTCTCAATAGTTTCCCTTTGATTTTGAACGAATTTGCGAGCTTGTCCAAAAGTTTCGATCGTGGGACTGAATCGAAGGCTTTGCGAAAGTCTATATACGCACAATATAATGGTTTCTTCGGTTCACCTAGATTGTAATGTATTCGGTTAATAAGTTGAGCTAGAGGCGCAGATGTAGATTTCCCGGGCATATAACCAAACTGTTCTTTAGGAATTTTACTTGATAACAAGTTCCTCAGCCGTTTCCCTACTAGGCTGGTGAATATTTTGTAAGCGTTGCATAGTAGCAAAATACCTCTATAATTGTCTGGATCGGTGCGGGTGCACTTTCCTTTATATAGGACTTTTGTAATGTTCGACTTCCAGCATTTGACTAGAGAACCGCTGTTTAAACAGATGTTGAACAAGGTCGTCTATAGTAGTAAAACGATCGGAAGGGAAACCTTTAGAATTTCGTATGGGACCCTGTCTGGCCCACCCGATTTTCAGGCTGGTTTACTTTTAAATTCTGCTGCAACTTCTGCTTCTGAAAACGGCTCCATATCGTCATTGATGTCGTCGCCTTGTGGTTCAGCCTCCTGAAAACTGCCAGCTCCATCCGTAACGTCACCTTTAAGAATGTTGCTAAAGTGAGTCTCCCAAACATATCGAAGAAACCGGGCAGCTCGATTTGCAGTCCCTTTTACCACACCATTTGTAGGGCATTTCCTCGGCTTCTGTGATTAGTTTAAGTTCAGTTTGTTGAGCGAATAACTGCTGTTTAACTGCCGTTTTCGAAGGCACAACAATTGCCTTAGATATTAGTCACATTTTGCCGCAGCATTGAGCCTTAGGATTTCCTGTCTTTTTCTGTAACAAGTGGAATCGAACCATGGTTTCGCGAAGCGAGATGAAGTTTTTGATATTGGCGCTGCCTCTTTAATCGCACTAGTTAGTCTGGCGTAACCCTCCTCCAAATTGTTATCTCGTAACAAATCGTTGACTTGTATTAAGCTCTCGTTATTTCGTAATTTATCGAGGTCTATTCTCCTTTTCCTGGCTGGTTGAGCCTCATCTTCCAGTTCCTTCAGTATTATATCGGTGTTCCAGGTTGTCCTTATGGGGATGTGTTTCCTAATGGCATTTGGTTCGAGCTTTATTGATTCCGCTTGTATGTTAGAGAAAATCAAATCGATTGCGCTGCTTCCGTTGTGACATATATATGTTGGTTCTTTGTTATTTTGTAGGCCTAAATCGAAATCATCCATCAATAACTGCAGAGCAGTTGCTTTTGGTTGGTCCTCTAGATCGATACGCGCATTGAAGTCTCCCCCGACTATTATTGGACCGTTGTAACTATCGGGAATATCGTCCAGCATACACAGCACTAATAATTTTTACAAATATGTTTGATTAGCTGCTTGAAAGATAAAGTGGTTCTCAATATTGTGACATTGGGTGGGCTGGGGGGGGGGGGGGGGGGGGGGGTTTACTGTAGTATATATTTATTCGGTAACGTATGTAAATAAAAAATTACATTATTTAATTTTTAGCGTGTAGAATCCGTGAGACCCAGGCTGCCAGACTCGTAGTCTGACAGACAAAACGGCAGGATATTACGTTTGAATTGAACTAACAGCCTAATCGATTCTCGCCTGCCATATATTGTTTAACGGGTATGCAGAAAAAATAGTATACATTGCTTCAGTAATTATTATTATTAAGTTACTTGAGTTACGTTAACGTTAGTTACTTGAGTTGCATGTAGTTACGGTAGAGCGTTGTGTCTCAGCTTGACATATGTAATATAAACTACAGCACTAGGCGTCATGTTAAATGTTAATACTAATTTTACTAAGTACAGTACGAGTTCAATTTATACACAAACGGATAATATATACTGTATAAAGATTTAGACCGATAAATAAGGGGGGAAACGAGGTTTGCTGCAACACAGCGAATTTAAATTTCAAACAACACTTATTGGTGTCCTCGGTTAAGACATGTTTACTAACTAAAATGAACTTATAGTACATGTGCTAGATGCAGACGCATTCTCAGTAGTTCATAGCATTGACTCACATACAACTAATTTTACAATAATTAGAGGGGTAATAAAAGATGTGGTAGACCACAATTGTAATACGAGGTTTGAATAAGGGTCAGTATTTTTGACACAGGCAATGAAGCGAAATAGTTTATTGTTTCAAACAACGTGGTGTAGTGGTCTTCATGAGTAATCGTCAACTAGTAAACACTGGTTTAATTAATTACCATCCGCGTTGATTTCACATTAGTTAACTATTATTTTCATAGTCATTAATTATTTATTACGAATTACTGACAGGGAAGTAGTCCAATGTATCGTAATGGGTGTTTGGATTCTGGTCATAAACGGAATGTAAATTAAATTTAGGAAAAGACGACCGGCGAATTAGAGGGCTAGAGGGAGGATGGGGGGGGGGGGGGGGGGGGGGGGTGGTGCGGTGGAGGTCATGTTTTTGTGTACCTGATGTGTGGATGATATATCAACAATAATATATCTTGTGGCATTAAAAAATCTATATTGCTGAGGAAAAATTCATGAAGTTTAACGTGTTTCCGCAAAATATATTTATATAGACTTTTTTGAGTAATAGCATGATAATGTCGAATGAAAAGAATTTGGAACCGAATTAGGAAAATATATTATTTAATAAATATATCGAATTATAGAACATATTAGTTATTGGAGGTGTATTAGCAATGTCATATATTACATATACGACTTACAAAATATACTTGTGAAAAATAAACCCGGTTGTAAGTCTATCATCAGTCGGTCGGTATGTTTCGTTGTTTATCCGTCTATTAGTTGGTCTGTCTGTATTCGCACATATTGAATCAAATATTGAATCAATATTTGCCCATATTGAATCAATATTCGCACATATTGAATCAATATTCGCACATATTGAATCAATATTCGCACATATTGAATCAATATTCACACATATTGAATCAATATTGACACATATTGAATCAATATTCACACATATTGAATCAATATTCACACATATTGAATCGATATTCACACATATTGAATCAAATATTGAATCAATATTCGCACATATTGAATCAATATTCGCACATATTGAATCAATATTCGCACATATTGAATCAATATTCGCATATATTGAATCAATATTCGCACATATTGAATCAATATTCGCACATATTGAATCAATATTCACACATATTGAATCAATATTCACACATATTGAATCAATATTCACACATATTGAATCAATATTCGCACATATTGAATCAATATTCACACATATTGAATCAAATATTGAATCAATATTCGCACATATTGAATCAAATATTGAATCAATATTCGCACATATTGAATCAATATTCGCACATATTGAATCAATATTCGCACATATTGAATCAATATTCGCACATATTGAATCAATATTCGCACATATTGAATCAATATTCGCACATATTGAATCAATATTCGCACATATTGAATCAATATTCACACATATTGAATCAATATTCACACATATTGAATCAATATTCAGCACATATTGAATCAAATATTGAATCAATATTCGCACATATTGAATCGATATTCGCACATATTGAATCAATATTCGCACATATTGAATCAATATTCACACATATTGAATCAATATTCACACATATTGAATCAAATATTGAAACAATATTCGCACATATTGAATCAATATTCACACATATTGAATCAATATTCACACATATTGAATCAATATTCGCACATATTGAATCAAATATTGAATTAATATTCGCACATATTGAATCAATATTCGCACATATTGAATCAATATTCACACATATTGAATCAAATATTGATTCAATATTCGCACATATTGAATCAATATTCGCACATATTGAATTAATATTCGCACATATTGAATCAATATTCGCACATATTGAATCAATATTCGCACATATTGAATCAATATTCACACATATTGAATCAATATTCACACATATTGAATCAATATTCGCACATATTGAATCAAATATTGAATCAATATTCGCACATATTGAATCAATATTCGCACATATTGGATCAATATTCGCACATATTGAATCAATATTCACACATATTGAATCAAATATTGAATCAATATTCGCACATATTGAATCAATATTCACACATATTGAATCAATATTCACACATTGAATCAAATATTGAATCAATATTCGCACATATTGAATCAATATTCGCACATATTGAAGCATATTCGCACATATTGAATCAATTATTGAATCAATATTCGCACATATTGAATCAATATTCGCACATATTGAATCAATATTCGCACATATTGAATCAATATTCACACATATTGAATCAATATTGACACATATTGAATCAATATTCACACATATTGAATCAATATTCACACATATTGAATCGATATTCACACATATTGAATCAAATATTGAATCAATATTCGCACATATTGAATCAATATTCGCACATATTGAATCAATATTCACACATATTGAATCAATATTGACACATATTGAATCAATATTCACACATATTGAATCAATATTCACACATATTGAATCGATATTCACACATATTGAATCAAATATTGAATCAATATTCGCACATATTGAATCAATATTCGCACATATTGAATCAATATTCACACATATTGAATCAATATTCGCACATATTGAATCAAATATTGAATCAATATTCGCACATATTGAATCAATATTCGCACATATTGGATCAATATTCGCACATATTGAATCAATATTCACACATATTGAATCAAATATTGAATCAATATTCGCACATATTGAATCAATATTCACACATATTGAATCAATATTCACACATTGAATCAAATATTGAATCAATATTCGCACATATTGAATCAATATTCGCACATATTGAAGCATATTCGCACATATTGAATCAATTATTGAATCAATATTCGCACATATTGAATCAATATTCGCACATATTGAATCAATATTCGCACATATTGAATCAATATTCACACATATTGAATCAATATTCGCACATATTAAATCAATATTCGCACATATTGAATCAAGTATTGAATCAATATTCACACATATTGAATCAATATTCACACATATTGAATCAATATTCACACATATTGAATCAATATTCGCACATATTGAATCAAATATTGAATCAATATTCGCACATATTGAATCAATATTCGCACATATTGAATCAATATTCGCACATATTGAATCAATATTCGCACATATTGAATCAATATTCGCACATATTAAATCAATATTCGCACATATTGAAACAATATTCGCACATATTGAATCAATATTCACACATATTGAATCAATATTCGCACATATTGAATCAAATATTGAATCAATATTCGCACATATTGAATCAATATTCGCGCATATTGAATCAATATTCGCACATATTGAATCAATATTCGACATATTGAATCAATATTCGCGCATATTGAATCAATATTCGCACATATTGAATCAATATTCGACATATTGAATCAATATTCGCACATATTGAATCAATATTCGCACATATTGAATCAATATTCGCACATATTAAATCAATATTCGCACATATTGAAACAATATTCGCACATATTGAATCAATATTCACACATATTGAATCAATATTCGCACATATTGAATCAAATATTGAATCAATATTCGCACATATTGAATCAATATTCGCGCATATTGAATCAATATTCGCGCATATTGAATCAATATTCGCACATATTGAATCAATATTCGACATATTGAATCAATATTCGCACATATTGAATCAATATTCACACATATTGAATCAATATTCACACATATTGAATCAAATATTGAAACAATATTCGCACATATTGAATCAATATTCACACATATTGAATCAATATTCACACATATTGAATCAATATTCGCACATATTGAATCAAATATTGAATCAATATTCGCACATATTGAATCAATATTCGCACATATTGAATCAATATTCACACATATTGAATCAAATATTGATTCAATATTCGCACATATTGAATCAATATTCGCACATATTGAATTAATATTCGCACATATTGAATCAATATTCGCACATATTGAATCAATATTCGCACATATTGAATCAATATTCACACATATTGAATCAATATTCACACATATTGAATCAATATTCGCACATATTGAATCAAATATTGAATCAATATTCGCACATATTGAATCAATATTCGCACATATTGGATCAATATTCGCACATATTGAATCAATATTCACACATATTGAATCAAATATTGAATCAATATTCGCACATATTGAATCAATATTCACACATATTGAATCAATATTCACACATTGAATCAAATATTGAATCAATATTCGCACATATTGAATCAATATTCGCACATATTGAAGCATATTCGCACATATTGAATCAATTATTGAATCAATATTCGCACATATTGAATCAATATTCGCACATATTGAATCAATATTCGCACATATTGAATCAATATTCGCACATATTGAATCAATATTCACACATATTGAATCAATATTGACACATATTGAATCAATATTCACACATATTGAATCAATATTCACACATATTGAATCGATATTCACACATATTGAATCAAATATTGAATCAATATTCGCACATATTGAATCAATATTCGCACATATTGAATCAATATTCACACATATTGAATCAATATTGACACATATTGAATCAATATTCACACATATTGAATCAATATTCACACATATTGAATCGATATTCACACATATTGAATCAAATATTGAATCAATATTCGCACATATTGAATCAATATTCGCACATATTGAATCAATATTCACACATATTGAATCAATATTCGCACATATTGAATCAAATATTGAATCAATATTCGCACATATTGAATCAATATTCGCACATATTGGATCAATATTCGCACATATTGAATCAATATTCACACATATTGAATCAAATATTGAATCAATATTCGCACATATTGAATCAATATTCACACATATTGAATCAATATTCACACATTGAATCAAATATTGAATCAATATTCGCACATATTGAATCAATATTCGCACATATTGAATCAATATTCGCACATATTGAATCAATATTCGCACATATTAAATCAATATTCGCACATATTGAAACAATATTCGCACATATTGAATCAATATTCACACATATTGAATCAATATTCGCACATATTGAATCAAATATTGAATCAATATTCGCACATATTGAATCAATATTCGCGCATATTGAATCAATATTCGCGCATATTGAATCAATATTCGCACATATTGAATCAATATTCGACATATTGAATCAATATTCGCACATATTGAATCAATATTCGCACATATTGAATCAATACATTTATTGCCAGATTTCCGTTTAGTCAGTGCTTTCCAGAATGTCACATTGTTGTTTTGTATCCCTGGATACTATACACTATCTATTCTATTCAATGAGCCGTTTTGTATCCCTGGATACTATACACTATCTATTCTATTCAATGAGCCAAGCTTTCTATTGTTCTTTAGTATATTTAATTTTAGCGTTATTGTTGCTAAGGTGACATTTTGCAAAGCAAGTGGTAGAATTAGGGTATTTCTCATGCATACAGATCTGGGATGCTATTTAATAGTGACTATAGGGTTATTATATAGGGCGTTTATTTAGTGCAGCAGTAGTTCCAGTACTCCTCTATGGGAGTCCATGCTGGGCTCTAACTGCTGAGGACACCAAATCTCTGGATGGCACATTCACAATAATGCTACGCCGGGTTCATTGTGTCAAGTACAATGCACACATCTCCAACCAGACACTATATAACATTGGAGGTGTCTCATTGGTTCCCCCAAGCTTGACACTAGAACAAAATCGCCTCCGCTTTGCAGGACATTGCTTTCGCCGTGAGGACCAGCCAGTGCATAATCTTGTACTTTGGCAGCCTCATGGAGTGAATAAGCATGGTGGACAGCCCATGACTTTCTTGAGACGCATCTTAAAGTACACTGGCCTTGAAGACGCGGATGATCTAGCAAATGTCATGGGTGATCGTGATAGGGGTTGTGGTGGTGCAATTTCGTCGATAAGCCGGCACAACATTCTTAAAAATGCAGCTGCAATGCAGCATGCCGATCCTAGTAATAGTAGTAGTAAGAGTATAGGGTTATTATTATTCCCTTTATGTGATATTTATTAAATTTTGTCAGCTATTTAAATGCACACTAGGGCATTCTCTCACACTGTTGGAATAGGGTGAATCTCCGCTCCCGTGATCTATTAACTGACTAAATTTATGGAATTTTAATAAATGGTCTTAAATTGACAATTTTATTTAATTCATGCGGGGACATGAATTTAAAATATATTCCCGTAAATTTATTATTTTTAATTTAAGATGGGCACCAATTTATTCCAGAACATGTCTGGAGACGTTAACCACTGATTCTAGAAATTTTGTCTTTTAAGTATATCAGTGGGTGCCATGATATCTTAATCGACTAGAATTTCAGTTGGTCAAATTGTTTAACAGATTTACTGTTAAATGGACATATCATACTATACGTATTATTTTAGGACTACGGTATGAGAGCAATATTGCAAGGAGCAATGAAGATTTGAAGAGCAATGAAGAGCAATTAGCCAAAATCTACCCTGGTTTAGCCGAGACACGAAGATCTGAACTTTGCATACCTATTACTCTACTTTTACCAATAATACCTAAAGTAGAGTAGACTAACCAAGGTATAATTTACTTTAAGGGGGGTGTAGCACCCCCAAATTAAGCCTCACATTTTTGTGTCTCTGGACCATAAAATTGGGTGAAAATTATTTTTTGTGCTACTAAACATCGTCTGGACTGTCTGAGAATAGCCAAACCAAATATTTTAAAATTGGCCCCCAAATGGCTCCGTAATGGCCAAAAGTGCCTTTTTGCGCCAAGGGCTATTTCTTCACCAATATCTGTTGAAAATTGTCGAAATTTGGATTATAGGTTCAGAAGAACCCTGCATCCAATTCTTCTTAACGAATTTTGCCTCAAATGCTCTGGAGCCTTTTTAGAACAAAATGGCCCCAAAAAAGGGTTTTTTGGGCCTTTTTAATATAAAAAGGCTCCAGGGAATTTCCAACCAAATTTGTTAAGAAGAAGTATGGAGAAAGGTATTCTTAAGAAGTGTACCAAATTTTAACTCATTTCAGTTAAAATTGACGGAGAAATAGCCCTTTTCATGAAAAACGTCATTCTGAGATATGGCTCATATATATGGGTTATAATACAGCTTTCCAACGCATTGTTACTATCAATAATTCTGAGATATGGGTGTTTAAAGTTTAAGGAACAATTTAAACCTTCCCGCTATTTTAGATAATACCAATTTTCTATGTTCGTCAACAACTTTGTCAAAAATTAATGAAATTCAACGAAATTTTTCATTCTTGCTAAACAGATAACTAGTAAAACAACGTTTTAGCAATTTTATACATATCTGTACCGTGATAGCCTTTTTTATGAAAAGGGCCACGCGCAATTGTAAAATATAGTGCTGCTCGAAGGCTTTACAAAAATCTGACTAGCTCTTACGTTTTAGGTAATAACTTAAGTTTGAAAAAAGATATGAGAAAACTGCTTGCAGATTTGAAATCTCCATTAAATTTGGCACATGTTAGAATAAAAATACTTTTTTTGTTAATTTCCAAAATAGAGTGAGATTTCTCTTACTGTAAATCAAGTATTTATAATAATAGGCAGTGATAAAAAGGAGAAAATGAAGTTATTTCTCATCGTTAACTAAAATATATGTATTATAATATTAATTAATAGAGCATACATACAGTATTGCACTAATCTACCGAATAATTACTTACAGAATTATTCTACTAAATAAAATTAAATAAAAATGATTGCAATAATATAAAATTACGTAATAAGGCGTACATAAAATATAAAAATAAAGACAAATAAAGGGTTGTCATACACCCGCAGCCGTAAATAATGAGTTATTGAGTCCATAGATGTTTACTGGATCTGGGAGGTGGTCGTTGGAAGAGTTTCCTGTTTGACGTAGTTACTGGATAATTCTTGGTCTCTCTCCAGCAGACACAGGTGACCAATTGGGTGATTGAGTTGTTGAGTTTAAAAGAATACTATTCCTTTCTTCTTATGGTTACGCCTCATAACTACGAGTTCTACTAATCGCACTAAACCGTCGTCAGATATATGGGTCTCGATGATATGACCTATCTGCCACCTCTTGCGGGGAAGATCCGAATCGACTATCAGTACCATGTCTCCGGCGCTGACATTTTCTTGCTGCGCAAACGCCATTTAGTTCTGAGTTGCAGAGTTGGAAGATAGTATTTCTCGAAATGATCAGTATGAAACTATTGGTAGATAAATCATTCACCATATCCAGATGAATCGCTCTACAAGTCATACAAACCATTATAACGCACCATCTCTTGACTATAGTTCTAGCATGATACACTTCAATAGGGCCAAATAAATAAACACCAGCATGGGTAAAGGGTGGTTCATAACAGCTTACTTTTTCCCTAGGTAATTCTGCCTCTCACTGGGTTAAAGGCCTACTAAATGCTTTTCCTACATGGTATACAGTTCCTAAGAACTTGATTCAGCTCAGAGCTCTACACGGTTTATGAAAATAGTAGCGGGTTCAAATTTCGCTAAGAATTCGTTCCCTACCGGCATGATAAAGCCTACTGTATACGTCTACAATCATCTTGATTTGTATTTCAAGATTTCTAACCAATATGGGAAACTTGGTGTCAAAGGAAAGAGGTGTATTAGTTAATCTCCCTCCAACACGTATTAACCCATCAAACGTAATGCTAGAAAAGGAATCCTTTAACTGCACCTGGGGATTTCTCAACAAACAGGAAATACTTCTCAGGATCCTCATAACATTGTAGAAGTCTCAGTAGTTGTTTGTTGGTATCATCATGCTCCCGGTAATTGATCTTGTTAGCAAGAAACTTGGTAGGTAGCCGATAAGTGGGAAGGTCTTTCACTGCATTGACTTCTTCGAATACTCCTGGGATGGCGTCGCTGTTTTCTTTCAACTTTGAATAGTCACACCTCTGTATATTACACCTCTTCAGGTATGTTATAGCTTTACAAAGTCTATTCCAGGAACTATAATATGCCATATCGCTCTCTGGATAATCGGGGAGAGTCCTTCAGAGACATCAGGTACACCAGTCTTCCAATCTCTGTCTCTAATATCAGCAACTGCCTTACTTTGGACTCGTTTAGGATCTTTGGATCTCTCTTCGTTAGGATCCTCTTTAGCGGCACTGGCCGTATCCAGTACTGACAGATCTATCGCTAGTTTGAACAGTATAGATTTATTCGTCTGGGTTTTAGTAGTTATTTCTAATTGAGGGTAGAATGCTTAATTTTGCTGAGATGCAAAAAGGCTTAACCCAGAAAAATCTCTATAAAATTGTACTATCCACTAAACACATGAATTTTTTAGCATAATATGAAAATTACACCCATTTGAAATCTCTCTCTAAAAACATTTCCTTATTATAATACATCTTGTGTTCAAGTTCAAGTTTACTACAAGCAATTAAACATATGGAAAAATTTTTTTTTCTAAATTTCTCACATTTGTTAATTTTGGTTAGGTTATTTTGCTTCTTAACCCTCGATATATGATAGAAGGTCAGGTCAGGTCCCCAGATCCTGCTACCACTATGGCAGTAATATGGTACTACCTGTAGCTGTCAGCCCAGTAGGGCAGGCCCAATAAGCATAGCCTATTCATTATTTAGTTGATCAAGAGTGGGTTGGTTTAGCCCCGTCAACTGAATAAGTCATTGAGGGCTATAGCGCCTAGGGCACCATTGAAATCAAAGGCTTGATAAGCATCCGCATTAGAGATGATACATGCCCCACCCTGTCTATACAGGATGCTCCTCTACCAGTGTTAGGTAACCTAACCCAGGAGGCAGACTTGGTTCAGGGTGTAACAAAGGGACCCCTACAGTTGGCAGCAGGGCTGTAGGCCATGGATAGGCGGAAGGTAATCAACCAATGGCTAGACATGCTGACAAGGTCGGCGGAAGGTAATCAACCAATGGCGACCTACTGCGAAGACGCTTGTAGGAGTTGCGACCACAAGCGGTTTACTCCCGCAACTGAAAGATATGAGTATGAGAACCCTCCAGGAGAAATACCGGCTCGGTCATCGCCCGGGTCAACAAGGACCGCTTCCCTCAGTGGTACGCTAGTCTGGGGTCGATAAATTGGCTACTGGAACAGAAGACAGAGAAGAAAGAAGAACCAACCTGTTGAAATGTAAAAAGACACTAAAGATTGCTACAATGAACGCATGCACGCTGAAAGCACATACCAAACAGGATGACATGGTCGCTCTGGCAATGGAATATAACATCGACATCATCTGCATCCAAGGACATCGGATTTGTCATGAAGACACTGCCATGAAGTACAATGACATTGGAAATGGATGGACGTTAGTAACAAGCTCAGCAGTAAGAAACTCAGCCAATGCATCAATTGGTGGAGTAAGAATTCTGCTAAGCCCATTTGCACTTAAGACCCTAAACAACATCGAATCTATAAATTCCAGGGTTATGATCGCAACATTTGATGGGAATCCCAAGGCAACAGTTATATGTTGCTACAGTCCAACCAATGCCTCAGAGCAAGAACAAGCAGTCAAGTTTTATGAAGAACTGACTGGACTTATAAAGGACATTCCGAAACACAATGTTAAAGTCATTGCTGGTGACCTGAATGCCCAAATTGGCCCAGAAGACATCAAGGGTTACACCTATAACACCAGTTCTAACAGAAATGGGTACTTACTTTTAGACCTAATGGAAGACTGTGAATTGATACCAACAAACAACACATTCGAAAAGAGTAAGGGGGAGCTATGGACCTTTCAATACCCTAATGGAACCAAAGCACAACTGGATTACATCCTTATAAACAAAAAGTGGAGAAACAGCATGATCAACTGCGAGGCATACAGGTCGTTCAACCTAATTGGATCGGACCACAGAATTGTGACTGCAGAGATCAGACTCAGTTTGAGAGCCAGCAAACCCAGGACAAGCAAGCAAATCAAATATGACTGGGAGAAACTCAGAACTGACAATGCTGTAAAGGATGCTTATACAGTAGAAGTTCAAAACCGCTTTGAAGCACTTCAGTCAATGGATGAAGACAAATCAACCAATTCAATATACCAGAATATAATAACAGCCCTCAAGGAATCAGCTAAGAGGCATATCCCCCAGAAACCCAAACGAAAACAGTATGTGCCATGGCAAAACTCTGAGGTTACTTGTAAGAGAGAAGATCTTAAGATAGCCTACAAAGTTAAAACCGAACAACCAACAACCGAAAACATTAACAAGGTTGAGAAAGCTAAGGACGATCTTAAATTGGCCTACAACATCAGCCAGGAAAAGTACATACAGGATAAAACTGAAGCAATTACAACTGCTCACATACAGCAACAATCAAGACTTACCTGGCAAACTGTAAATGAGGTATCTGGTCGGAAATGTTGTGCAAAGGGGCGCTTCAAAGCCGATAGTGCTGAAGAACATATTGAGAAGTGGAACTACCTATAGAAACAGGGGACTTCACACCTGCCGAACTCCAAAGAAGCATTAAAAGCATGTCCAATAATAAAGCGAGTGGATTAGATGAAATCCCAGCAGAGGCATGGAAAAACGGAGTGCTAAACAGACCATTATTGAATGTTTGCAACCGGATGTTAAAAGGGGAAAAGCCACCACCAATTTGGACTAAAGGTCAATTAAAGCCTCTCCCCAAGAAAGGAGACCTCGGCATACCAACAAACTATCGTGGGATCTGTCTGCTTGTGGTAGCTGCCAAAATATACAATAAAATGATTCTATATAGGATTAGGCCTCACATAGAGAAACTACTGCGTAAGAGCCAAAACGGATTTCAACCAAGTAGATCAACAATAGCTCAGATACTTGCACTACGGAGACTGATTGAAGGAATTAAGTCAAAGAATCTCCCCGCAGTCATGACTTTTGTGGACTTCAAGAAGGCATTCGACACCATCCATAGAGGTAAAATGCTTGAAATCCTAAGAGATTATGGAATACCAGAAGTAATTGTTGCTGGCATTGGATTGTTAAATTGTGACACAGAAGTGCAGGTACTCACACCAGATGGTGAAACTGAGTTTTTCTCAATCCTGGCTGGTGTACTGCAAGGTGACACATTAGCACCATTACTATTTGTAATTGTGCTGGATTACGCAATGAGGACGGCCACAAAGAGTGAAGATCTGGGATTCACACTTCAAGAATGCAGAAGTAGTAGATATCCGGCAACTACCATCACAGACACCGACTTTGCGGATGACATCGCCCTGCTCTCTAATACGCTAGCAGATGCACAGCTTCTACTAAATAAAGTGGAGAGGGCTGCTAAGGAGGTTGGATTGCATATAAATGCTACAAAGACCGAATTCATGACCTTTAATGTTGATGGAAACTTGACAACCATTGATAATAATCAACTAAGGAAGGTCGATGACTTCCAGTACCTTGGATCATGGATAGAGAGTAGCAAAAAGGACATAGAAGTTAGGAAAGCAAAGGCTTGGGTAGCTCTATCAAAAATGGATACCATCTGGAAATCAGATCTCTCCAGGCACCTGAAGACTAAGTTATTTCGAGCCACAGTGGAAAGTGTATTTTTATACGGGGGTGAGACCTGGACACTGGCTAAATCACTTGAACAACGAATTGATGGTTGCTACACAAGACTTCTACGGGCAGCATAAACATCAGCTGGAGACAACATATGACAAACGCCGAGCTTTATGGTACAATACCACCTGTATCAACCACCCTCCGTGAACGCAGATTAAGATTCAGTGGGCACTGCTTGCGAAGCAAAGACGGGTCATACCAGATCTACTTCTCTGGCAACCAACTCATGGAAAGCGTAGTTGTGGACGACCGGCCATAACATATATAGATCAACTTGAAAGGGATACTGAACTTGGGAGAAACGAAATTGCGACAACTATGGAGAATCGGGAAGCCTGGAAGGATCTCATTTTCACTGTCCGAGTTCAGTCGACCTAGTAGTAGTAGTATGGTTGTCTTCTGTCTAAACTTATATATCATGCATCTATTTGTTGGAAGCTTCAGTAAGGCTGTGGTAATTTAAACAAAATATAAGCACCTGGATTGTAAAGAACAACAGTGGTGTTGCTGGATAAGTATTATTTGTTATATTGTGTTACTAATCTTTTTGTGTTATGTGTCTTTTCTTGTTTCTATTTTACCATTTCTGACTATCATCTCTCTCAATTTCCAAACTGTTTCTCATTTTGTCTCTTACTAGTTAGCTTGATAATAAAATGGCTCCCAGGAAATCACCTCAATGTCCTAAATGTAATAAGTTTTACAGTAAGAAGAAGCCATACTGTCCTCATTGTCCTTGTCCTATCACAGCATGTGTCACAGCTTTTATGTCTATGTGTCCGATTACCGTTTCTCCTACTGCTGTTACTGTCCATTCATCTACTAATGTTTCTTATATTTCTAATCTAAGGTTTAGCCTGGATGAATCGTATGTTCCTACTGATGTCAAGGTTGTTGGTGATGATGTGGATATGGATGTTGGTGAGAGTGTAGATGGGTGATGGATGATTGTAAAGTAGGTGTGAATGTTGCAAGTATTGCTGGAACTGTGGATGTTTGTGATGTTGGTGTGAGTGTTGGCAATGGGTGATGTTGAAATTGAGGATGAGTGTATGGTTGAACCTGTTGTTGCAGTAGAAAGTATGGATATGAGGCAGCAATTGAGAGGTACGAGAGGAAAGAGAGAGTTGGGTGCGAGTAGGGAAGCAGAAGTTTCGACCAATGGTTGGTGCAATGGTTGGGAGTCAGTCTGCGGGTGTTAACGTGACAGTGCCTAAATGTGGAAGGCTTGCAAGGAGTAAGGAAGGTGATGGAGATTTTTGTGGGAGTTGCAGTTAAGAAATGCAAAGAGAAAGTGTGTCTGGTGGAAATTGTAAACTGACATGCAGTAGGTGTTCAGTGGTTATGCATGGTAGTTGTGAGTACTGTAGGACTTGTATGATGGAGATGGGATGAGAGGCTGTGTCAGGTGGAACACGTAGTGGTAAATGTCTGGAATGTATGAAATGGTTCATGGGTGCTGGTGTATATTGTGGATGTTGTGTAAGGCACATGACCAAAAGCCAAAGTTTAGGAAAGTTGATTCCTCTAACCATTCTCTCAAATACAAGTTCTGAAGATTCTATTTATAGGCCACTAAGTATGAAGAGAGTGATGAATGTCCATTAATCTCTAGTGGATAAGAATGGATGGACAACTGTTGGGGGTGGAAGGAAGAGTATAGCTGCGCCAGTTTCCCCATGCCTGCAAACTTCTGCAGAGTGTTTAGAGGGACAATCAGTAGACAGCACCAGGCCAGAAGACACATCGCAGAGAATTAATCAGCACCAAGACTGTAATAGTGTTGTTAGGAAGCAGTTTTTGCATTGCAAGAATTGTGAAGGAAAACGTAAGGGTATAAGTATAAATCAATGCGACAAAGGAAAGAAAGGAAGTCACATATTCTGTCATGTTCATCAACTCCAGTGGAAAGTTTAGATGCAGAGAAGTTGGATCAGGTAGAAGGAAGGTCGATGGATAGTTCAGGAATGGGATCACTTCAATCTGCAAGTAGTTAGTTGTACCAGTGGAGGTTGTAAGAAATGAAATTATTGTAGAATATGCAGGAAACATATTGAGGGAGGTGATTACTTGTACTGCAGTCCATGTGCAAAGAAGCACAATAAGAAAATATATGAGAGTAAGAAGGGACAAAGAGATTCAGAGGAAGAGGAAAACTCATCAGAGGGTGATTACTAGAACCTGGAATGATTAATTAGCGAGTTAATTAAGAGTAGTCAGCATAAAGTGTCAGATAATAATGCGAAATGTAAGAACTGCGAAGTCTACAATGCTGAAAGGGGAAAGGATTATTGGAGAGTTTGTTATTTGACAAATTTACACCCATAGAAAGATGGATCCTGCAGGATGTGCTCCAAATGAATTCGTGTTGGAGGTAAACACTGTGGACGATTGTGTAAGGAAAAGTATGTGACTGTTCAGAAAGATGGTACTAGAATTAGTGATTGGGAGTCTGTCAGCGACATGTACTCAAATATTGAGATGCAAGCATCACCGCTATTGGAGAGTCTCTGGGCGGTGAGAACCTGTGGAGAGTGCAATAAGCCAATCCCTTATTACAGGAAAAGATATTGCAGTATAAAGTGTATAGGTCGACTTAACATTGTTACAAGATCATGGTTAGGTAATAGTTATGTTTCAAAAGTTTCCACTTCAGAAGGTGCACCTCTTTCACCCAATACATCACTTAGTGCTAAGAAAACTTTATTACAGAAGTTGGTATATCGGGACACCTAGGGTGGTGATTGGTCATAGCAATGAAGAACAGCACTATTATGCTTTTATACCAAGGACTATAGCTGCTGATATGCCACCACCTTAAAACATAAACCCCATACCATTACCACCTCGAAGTACATCAACATCCTCTAAAGTACCACCTCAAGTTCAACCATAACATCCACCTCAGCCAGCACCACAACCAGCAGCAGAATCTCAACCCTCAGTATCTGCACCTCTCTTAGATGAGTGCAATGATGCAATCAATGGATTGGTGTGAATTTGATGAGGATGAAGGTGTGCTCCATCATGACTCTATCCGAGAGCTTGTTATCACAGAGTTGGATGATGCGGATGACGATACATTGTTATTGATGGCTGAATGTGTTATTGATGATAGTGAGGATGAAGACATGGGAGTTAAGGTGGATGAGGTGATAATTCTTGAAGATGCTGTGATTTGTAAGAACTACAGATGGATTAAAACTCTAGCACATCCATCACAGTTAAGGATGTCAATGAAGACTCGTTGTGAGTTTGGTTTTCTCCTTCGTGAACATAGTGGGGAGTTTGTCCTCCGTAAGGAGTATTTTATTTACTTATCAGATGCAGGTGGTCGAACTCAGGTGAAATGGTCTTCAGGCTGACCTTCCTTTATATTTAGCGGACTAATGGGTGGTCACAGGATGGGATGCTCTTGATGCTCTCAATATAATAGCAGAGGAGTTCAGGAACAGCTGGAGAGATGTCATCGTTGAGATTGGTCTTCACCTTACTAAAACAGCTGAGGGACTTTACACAAGAACTTAATGAATACAATGAGACAATGGAAGCACTAGATCTAGCCAAGTTTACAAAGATGAATGATAAATGTTTTCCAACTGTTGTAGGTGGGATGGGATATATACAATACATTGACAAGTGTAGACCACTACCTTTCCATCATTTCCTGGCCGATCGATTCCATATTAGAAATATATTTCATACCAAACTTAATCAAGTAAAGTTTTTCAGGAAAGATTGGCCATACATATTTAAATAACTTGACTGGGAAGCCATGGTATGATTGTTGATGATTCCGGTAGATTATGTGTTTTGGTTTGTAAGATGCACAAGACAACCAACCAACAAGCATATCGTCCATCTACCAAATAACCCAGCAAGTCCAGATGATCTTATAGTGTACCCAGATTTATTTTCAATAGCAACTGTATCACCATGTGTTCTTCGTAGTGCAAGGTATGGTAAATATAACCATAGTTTTCATACAGTCAAAACTGAGGGGAATTATTATGGATTATCATCGTGCAATATAGACCTTGATCCAGTCTATAAATATATTTCTAACAGACTTACTTTTCTATGTTTTGGACTATACCATGCGCAGTCTCTTGTGTTATAATTTCGAGATGACATTCGAGACTTTGTTGGTGATGTATCACATAATTGAAATCTGGAACCAGGATATATGGAGAGGATCAGGATGAATTATGAAGTTCCACCACAATATTTGATTATGGATACTCTGGAAGGGGCGACATATATGACTGCTATAAACTTCATGAGTGAATCTTGAATAAGGGGACTGATGAAAATAAACCCGAAAAGCTTTCTTAAACTTTAATTCCTTCAGGAGTTTCGACCCTCAAATAGGCTACTACACCTTTTCCAATATCGCTGGCATCTCCAAAGACATTGAGTTGATAAGAATCAGTGGGGAGAACATGACCGAAATAAGAGCAGAAAATCTTAAATTTCTCAATAGCTGGTAAAGAGTTTCCCACTTCATATACTTCTTTAACAGTTCTCCCTTCAGTGGATCATCACAGGAGTGGTTTTTGAGCCATATCTGTTGAACTAAACTCCGAGCAACTAGGATTACAGGACTAATAAATCCCAATGGATCAAAATAAGTGCTCAGAATACTTAGGCAAATCCTCTTAGTTCGTATAGGATTGATGCATTTCTTTAATTAGAAGAATATAATATATCTCTCCGTATCCCACTTTAATCCGAGGGTTTTTGTTTCTGGGAGGTCGTCTTTAATGAGGTCGAGATCTTTAGCACCTCGCTCTTCTACTGGGATCACCTCCAGAAACTCACGGGAGTTGCTGGTGAACTTGGTTAATTGGAATCCACCGCGTTGGAGACACTCTACCGTTCCCTTGGCAACCTCAATTGCTTCTTCCACTGTTGGTAGGGATTTGAGGTTATCGTCCATATAGATGTTATCGATCATGGCTTTTGGGAAGGTGTCTCGATTTTCATTGGCAGTGGTACGCACCACTGAGCAAGCGTTAGATGGACTAGATATAATGCCAAAGGCCTGGATAGTCATCCAGTACTCTACCGTTTCTTTATCAAAGTCTCCTTCTGGCCACCATAGGAACCGTAAGCTATCCCTGTCCCGTTGCAACGCTTTAACTTGAAGAAACATGCCTTCGATGTCTGAGGCAAATACGATGGAGTATTGATGGAGCCGTAATAAGATTCCCAACAGCGATTGTAGGAAGTTGGGTCCCGGCAATAATTCTGAGTTCAGGGACTGGCCTTTGTATAAGGCAGAGCCATCAAACACTACTAGGACTTCGTTGGGTTTACCGGGTTGGGGAACATAGTGGTGAGTTAAATAATACGTTCTCTCAGCCACTGGTGTTTCTACAGGAACTCGCTCCGCATATCCCTTATCGATGAACTTTTTAAGTTGAGTTTTATACATCTCTTTAGCTTTATCATTCACGGATAAGCATCAATGTAGTTGTTCAATTCTTTTGATGGCCAATGGTCGATTATTAATGAATCTGGGTTCTCGTTTCCTGAAGGGTAAACCTCGTAACGACCCTCTTCTTTGAAATAGCGAGTTGTCATTAGCTTGAATTGATTTAGCTCTCTCTTCCTCTACGGATAGAGTTTTATCGTCTGAGTTAGGTTCAATAGCTTCCTTTGTGAAGAATCTCACAGCATGTTCATCTCTCAGCTTTGCGTTGTATTGCTCCACCACCTCGTTGAGTTCGTCATCTTTGTACACTAATAGCTCATTAAATTTTTTAAATTAGTTGACATAATTCTGTTTGGTTAGACCAGGCTTGATTTTCGGTGAGTGGTCCTATGACATGAAATTAAACCGAACTTTCTACGTATGCAGTCCGTCAAAAGTTTGGAAAGTAATATTAACCAAGTACAGTATAAACCAATTACAGTAATATATTCTTGAATTTGAGTTGGCTTATATCTGGTGTGTTCTCTTGTTATTGCTGTTTTTGAAAGTTTCTTTACTTTCGATCAATATATCTAAAGTAAAGAAACTTTCAAAAACCTGTCTGATATTGTTATTATAAACTTAAATCAATTTTCGGTGTTTTTGAATTGGAGAAGTATGTGTTGTTTTACTAAGTTGTAGAGGTTTTAGTCATTTCATTATTTTGTGCTTGGTCATTTCATTTAAAGGAACTCCGGGTCTATAAATTTTTATATATATACAGGGTGTCCCAATAAATTTGATCCGGTTTTAAAGTTTAATAACTCGTCACAATGAACATCAATCGCAGACTTCTTGATATCATATGAAAGCCAATATGTGAACTTAGACTTTGGGAGTTGTTCTGGATGTGGTAGTTGCTATGGTAAATAATCAGAGTAGTTTACATTCAAACTGTATCTTGAGTGTTAAGATGTGAAATTTATTTGGGAAATCCATAAACAATAACTTGTTTCCCTGTGAATAAACAACTATTCTAGAATGCCATCTGTAGTTACTAGAGTAGCCAATGTTTCTGCAATGTTTACAGACGAACAAAAAGTTTTCATTGTTAAAACCTACTACCGAAAGCAGTCTTCCAAGCTTAAACAGTTAGAATTTTCTTACCAGTTTGTAGGTGTTCGGCATCCTACGAGATCAGACATATCGCGTCTTGTAAGAAAATTTGAGAGTGAAAAAACTTTGTTACGCAAATCAGGCTCTCAAAGGCCTTCGATTACCCAAGAGAAAGTTTCTGCTATTAAAACTCACTTCCTAACATATCCAGAAACCTCTTTGCGCCGCGTGTCCTTAGCTGTAGGGGTAAGCAGAAGCTCCACGCAAAGGATTGCCAAAAACCTGAAATTTCGACCATATAAAATTCAGATGTTGCACGGGCTCAAACCCAACGACTATTCCAGCAGAGTGAGCGCTTCGGATGCTATTCTGCTTTATTTAGAAGATAAAGATCCAGCCCACATTTACTTTAGCAATGAGGCAACATTTCACCTGCTGTCAATGTCCTTATCGGTTTCCTATTGTGAATGGGATCCTAATGTGAAAGTGTGAATGGATTGTGTCTCACCCACTGGAAAAAGAAATTATTAAACCAGATGATGTAGTATATATTGGATCCTGCAATGAAGAAGATAGTGATGGGGACAGTTCAAATGATGAAGAAGTTGAAGATCCTATTGATAGGGCTGAAAGGATTTATGGAGGGGATTTCCATGCCAATCAAGTAGAACCTGCTAATCCATTTGAGGACTATATGGTAGGCATTAATGATGGTGATTTTGAGGATGCCCCTGAAGTGGGTTTAGTTACTGGAATGACTGGTCCTATATGTGATACTGGGAGGATGGCTTCACATTATCTGCTTGGTCATGAGCTTAAAATACGACAGCGCAAATACGGCCATGGAGGTAAAGCTTCATCATATGTGAACAAGGTACTGTATCATATTGCTTCCCGTGCACCAGGTAACAGTCTGCCTATTACATATATGGACTGATGTTTCCTATGCATTTTTGGTACATGAAGCCAAATGTCAGTGTTGTTGGAGCAATTCCTTCATTTTGTATGGTCTTCCTTTTAATTCACCCAACTGAGGAATTGCTTCTCTGAAAGAGCTTATGCATATCAGAACATATGATGAGCGGCTGTTTTCATCAAAAGATCCTGCCTATCTCCATGAGCGGTTTGATGTTTATATGAATTCAGTATTGAACTATACTTCATCACAGGTTGTACTTCACAAGGGATTTGAATAAGTTTGTGAGGGAGAAGAACGTGTTCAAGCTAGTGCTTCAGATAATGTTTTACATTTTGATCAGATGGAGTCACGTCGTCGTATAAGGGAGCTTGGTGCATTGTTAAGATATGGTTATTGGAATTATTTCTTTATAGTAACATGTAACAATGCATATACACCAGGTGAATCACCTGTCTTCAAAGCGGTACGTGAAGTTTATAGGCATCTCTGGCATGAGAACCATAAGCTTGCTGTAGCCATGGAGAAGCATACAAGTTTATTAACACGGTGTTGGAATCATTTTTCAGAACA